>CAJVQA010012377.1:0-10149 GCA_910591915.1 Cetraspora pellucida
TGATCAAAATCAATTTATAAATACCCTCAAAAGTGAAAATTCTGCAATAAGACTCAAAGGTCCACTTATGTTGGGATCCAAAACTAGACATTTTTTCCCCCTCACCTACATGTAATAAATTATGGACTTATTGCTTTTTACTTTTTAATTTACACGAGCGTGGTTCAGTAGAAAAGGAATAATTTTATACTGAATTGCGGGTTGAACTTTTCTACCGAACAGTGTTAAGCATTAATGTTTTACACAGGTAAAAGAATGCATACAGAATCAAGCACATTCTTTAAATCCTTTCTTGCCAATTCTCTCAGAGTTGTAACGTTTAAAGAAGAGTTTGTAGCGCCTAAGTGAGACATGTTGAAAATATTATCATTATTTGCTTTAATCGTTTATGATGTTTAATATCGTTTATTTCAACCAATCAAAATTATTGTCACGGATGATGCAGATTCGATATCGATATTCGATTATTTTTAAACATAAATTTATAAACTTTTATGAAATTTTTTGCGAAACAAAAATACTAACTTTACGTGGCCTAATCTTTATTGAAACATTATGGTACGGTACAGGCAAAAAAAAAAAAAAATGTCTAACAAATTTTTAAAAAATTTTGTTAATAGACCCAAAACTTCATTGTATTCATAGACGACTGTACAATATTATATCGATACACCTAAATAATACAAACAAGAAAAGGCGAATAGTTTGAATCAATGATATGTAGCCATTTGGACAAATAGCATATATATAATTACATACAAGTGGTGCCATTTACTTCACCGACAATCGACATCACATAGGGTTAGGATTAGCATTTTATTAGTCGCTGGTATATATTTTTAGTAAATTGTGTCACTTGGCGTGATGTCGGCAAAATAAGCTGTCGGTGAAGAATTACTGTTGCTACTTTGTACTAATTTTTATAAGAAAATATTGAACTAATCTGGACTAGCCCAAAAATTGTCCAAAGTCAATGAGGTTTTGTTTTGAACAAGTCCAAAAACCATCATTGAACTAAGCTGTCAAAATTTATAACGAGACTTCTACGTATGAGATCGGAGATTCAGATTTTATAATAGAATTAAATTAAGTCATATCGAATCGAATCGAACCGAATCGAATCAAATGTATTTCATCAATATACAAAAAAAAATTCAAACACTTTAAAATTCATTGTCGATTTCAAGAAACTTTGATCAAACGTTTTTTTTTTTTTTATTATTTTTATTAATAAGTTTTAGTTATACAATTTTTAAATTTATACATTTAATAAAATAAACATTTAATAAAAATTTCGAAAACAATATATATATAATATTATCTACATATTTCTTTATTTACATCGCTATATTTAGTCTACGTTTTTTCTTCTAAATATTGAAATTATACACGCCGTTTAGGATACTTAGTTTCAGCTAAAAAAAAAAATTTAGCTTACTTGTCCCAGTCACCGCGTAGAGGTGTATCCATGACCAGGTTTATAACAACCCGGAGTTGTATCCAATAATGGACGTAAGCATGAGTGAATAGTAAATACTCACTCAAGAAAAGCTCAAGAAGAGCAAAGGGGATTAAGAAATACATGTCGACGTTAACTATAGAGTAATAGAAAATATTATACAAAAACCTGGAAAGCTTTGTAGATGCAAAAAAAAAAAACTATCCTAAAAAAATATGTCGTTCCAGCCTTGGGAGCGCGATAAAACTCCGAATTACTCTTTGTTTTACCATTCCGATTGAGCGGGCCGGTCGTAACCTAAACCCAGCCATCATATTACCCCCGCAGCCAAAACCCTACAAAAAAAAGCAAAGCTTTCCGTGTTTCTGTGGGTTAGTAATATTTTCTACTACTAACTATAGATAACGGAATAATACATAATATCAAAAAAACAAGACTAGTGAAAAAACAAAAAAAAAAGATTGTTATCGTTATATATATAGAGATTGCTGATCAACGCGTGTGAAAATTGGATCAGATCGAAGGATCAGGTGTAACGTGAAATTCAGAATTTTGTTTTTAAAAAAAACGCTAATAACTCGAAATTTTGCCTATGAAATTGCCTTCTGCGTTCTAACAAAAAAAATTCTTTGCAAAATTTTGGTATATTATTAGCTTCGATCCTAACCCTAAAGACGTTGTTTATTAATTTAAATATTTTGCTTAATTTGATCATGCATATTGATTTAGCCAATCAATATCGTAAATTTTTATCATGTGAAAAATATCACATGTTGATTAACCAATAAAATTGTAAATTTTTATAAAGTTAAAAAGAACAATATTTAATTAAAATTTAAAGTTCAAAATAACTGCTACCAAACATTATTGTTAAGTAAGCAAGCATATATTTATTAATTTAAATCAAGATTATTAATTTGTTCAATACGTAGTTTTTATTTTTATTTTATTTACAAAAACCTCAATAATCTATATGCTTAATTCTCTGTCTAATTTTACGTCTAAATATACGTCCAAATCTAATTCTATATTTACTCAAATTTCTAATATCTTACACTATACTATATATCGTATATTAAATGAATATTATTCTAATAAGAAACCTTTGCAATTTTAATACAAATCATGCATTTATTCAGTATAAACTTCATATCATATCTTAAACGCTCCTATAGTGATGATATTAATAAATCATATAGTTAATTAACATTATTCATATATTTCAATTTTCAAAAGAATTTTTATGCAAATACATATAATAAATTATATATATATACTAATTTCTTTCTTCTACACTACCATAATTAAACGTTATTTTACCTTTTGTTTTGCGAAACAAACGAGACTTTGTCAATGTAGGAGTGGATAATTACTTATAACTTCAACTGGCGAAGTGCAATATGAAAGTTGTTGGATTAAAATGGATTAAACGAATATGTTGTAAGGCAAGGTGAGAACTTCAAGTTTAATAGTTTTCATATTTTTATGGATGAGATATAATCTACCCAAGCTTCCGAAAAAAACCCTTAATCAATCGTGTAACGATCTACAAAATCGGGGCACTCGAGACGTTATTGTCTCGAACCTCGAGAGTGCTTGTCCATGTTATGATTATAATCCCTCACCTATTTAATTATAATCGTAACATCTACTAGCGAAATGATCTGGTATTGTAAAATAATTTTTTTATGTGCTGCACACCAGATGTGAACTCATACAGGGGAATCATGATCGGCAGGGCCGGAATTAACTAATTTTGCCCAAGATCACTAAAAGTTTTACTAATGAAACCATAGCTCACTCATTAAGTAAAGCTGCCCAGCTGATAATATTGGCCCAGAGATGGTTAACTTGTATTACTAAATGCCGGACTAAATCCGATGGTTCCGACCCGGAATTTTGGGGATCCCCCTGTATGAGTTCCAGGTGTGGGATTAGTTGTGTAACATCGACGGTTCTCTACAGCCACCTCCTAGATAGTCACATTTGCTTAGAATCACATAACGCGAGAACTATAGAAAGTTCAAGCAGCAATAATTCTTGACCAGCAAACTCACACAAATAAAATTATATTTGCCGGGTTTGTCATAATGTGTCTTTTAGCTACGTTTTTGATATTCCTATTAATAATAAATCTAACCTTACCGAATTTTAAGAATTTAGTCTTCACCGCCAACCTTGTCACAATTACGATATACCTCATACTTTCGTTTGACCTAATGATCGATTGAGCATGTGTCTATCCGGGCTTGTCACATGTTCGATCGTTTACTGATTCGAGACAAAAGCTGTCTCGATACATACGTATCGAGCAGCTTTTGATTTGAGGTATATGCAATTGACAATTGTATATACGCTATTGGCAATTGTATATTTTCGATTGATAATTGGACGATTAATAGTTTCGTATACACTTTGATTAATGTATATGTTGTAAGTGAAACAGAATTTAAGTGTATTCAGATTTTTCTAGTTAACTCGAAATGCTGGTTTTATACAAAAATTCTGTATCCACTTAAACGTAAAAAAATTTTTTACCACCATTAATAATTAGTGATTCTATTTAATTAGTATGCGGTGCCTACATTTAAATAAACCTTGACTTAAATTCCTAAGCAACACACTCGGTGAGTGCTCCGTCTACCAATCAAATTATAAGATCAGGTGTAACATAAAATTCCAAAAATCGCATATACAGTAACTTAAACTTTTGTTTACAAAACCACCTTACCTGTTCTAACAAAAAACAAAATTTTAGTATGATATACGTCCTATTAGATCTGTATCTCAACATGCCTCGTTTTGATTGAATTAAAATTTCTGAGCCAGTTTCGTCTAGGTTTTCTCTTCATCCAAGAGGAATTGGTGAGGAAATTTAGTTAATCCTACACTTTATAAAATAATTTAGAATCCATTGAACTTTATAAGTTGAAATTGAATTCTTTAACAACTTAAAATTCACTTACGTATAAGCTATGTTTATTCGAAATCAACTTAAGTGGATTCTAAATCCATATAATTCCATTCCGACATAGATTGAATTGGTTGCTATAAATTGATCAACCAATAGGGGATTCAGAATTAACTTTAAAATCCCGACATAGGAAATTAAATAACAAGAAACGATCTGCAATATACTAAGAGGTTATTATAAAACCGATTTCTATTTTAAAAAAAGGCATTTTTTTAGAGACTTGTAAATGCCACCCTCTATTTTTGTTAATGCCACCCCTTACATAATCTAACCCTAATTAATAATTAGGGTCTGAAAGGTCGGAAATTAAATATTTTATATAAAGGGGGTGGCATTAGCAAAAGTAAAGGGTGGCATTAACAAATCTCTTTTTTTATAATCTAAAAATAACAATCAGTTTTAAAAAAAACTTTAAACAAAATATTTTTGCAAAAGTTATTCTATAAATATGTAATTTAAAAATTCGTGAAGATTCTTGAGGCAGTTGTGTGCCAAATAACAACACAGTCAATAAAGAAATGAAGATCTTTTACTAAAAAGAAAAATTACACAGATTTGAAACTTTTCTGACTAAGAATTATTTATTTATATATTAAATTGTTAAATGATAATTAAGTATCTTAAAAGTGACAATATACAGTCCAGAAATATACCAAATTAGGAGGACATCTAAAGCAGAGGCAACTTATATTTAACAAAGTTTTCGATTAACTTTGGGTTAGAGTTGTCTATATCAGGGTTAGCTTAGGTTTTAGATAGTCATATATATGCAAAATTGCTTTTCTGACATTTTTAATTAACCTACCCAAGGCAGGTTTAGACTATCATTTTTTGTATTTTTTGTATTTTTGGTTTTTATTTTTTGTTTTGCTTCACTGGTGATTATCAAAATTCTATAATTTGATTGGCTTTAAATTATATGATTTGCCTTCGCTTTAAACATACCTCAAATTAGGAAATTGTATTCTAGAATGATTTGCAAGCTAATCCTTGAATTTGATTGGCTCTCACATGTCTTTTACTTCTCAAAAATCATGCATTCAAAAAAATTTTGTTTTTAATAATTATTAGAATCTAATAAGCTTCAAATATGTATTTCAAACCATATATTTTCAATAATCCCAAATAATCCTGTGTGGTGTTACAGGAAATTTTTAACTTTGATGTTACCCAGGTTCCAAATTACTGTATCATACAGATACCTGTTTCTAATGACTACATTTTGGTGATCGTATAGTTACCTAGTCCGATTACTTTACTATTACTACATTTCTCTTCACTTTTATTTCATTTTTCCCTCATTATTGATTTCCATGCTATATTTTTAGATTTCTTCCCATTACTACATTTTAGCAACATTACAGCAACATTACAATCATTTTCATAATAATGATTATATAATAACTTCATTTTTCTTATATATGTATGAAAAGTATATTTAAAAGACCTCGCGAGGGGAAAGGAAAATATTCATTCTTCCTTATTTAATACATAAGCTTGAAAGACAATAATAAAATAATAATTGCTAACAACGATAATAATAAATACATTCATTACTATAATAATTGGTGAATCTCTAATAATTAATCTACTAACATAAACCTCACGTATTTGACAAATAAAATGTTATTGCAATAATTAGAATCTCTGTGCTATTTGATATACTCTAGTTCTTCCAAGAATAGCTTCATGATAAGTAATAGAACTAAACTTTTTATGCTCATGGTCTAAAATTACAATTCGATAACAAGAATAGAAAAGTCTTTCCTCAAATCATGACATTTTGGTGCCGATTGTGTGGAATGAATGTTTCGCATGCCTCAGTATTTTTTTTTTAAAAAAGGAAGGAGAATATATTTCTCAATTAGCAAACAAATAAATTAAAAAAAAAAAAAAAAACACAAAAAATGTGGAGAAACATCTTTAATAAAACAGCTGGAAATGGTAATAATAGTAATATACTAATAGAAGAAGGAAACCTATCTGAATATACCAATTTTCCTCAAGATGGAAACATATTTGAATGTCACAATAATACACCAGCTAATCCTGACGAACAGAATGATTCGAATCAACAGACTATAAGGATATTACAAGTAATAGCGAATGTTTTGACCCAGCCACGAGTACAGCATCTAGAAGTAAGAGAACAAAATATTGTAAGCATTCCTGCTTTTGTTAGAGGAAACCAGGATCCCTTAGAATGGTTGGATTCAATCAGTAGAGTGTTTGAAGCAAACAACATTCTAGATACAAGAAGGTTGGCAGTTGTGGGCACACACCTCATTGGTTTAGCCGCACTATGGTGGAAAGGACAGAAAAATGAAATTAGGTTTTGGAATAATGATCAAGAACCAAATCAAAGCTTTGCACATCAATTCCAACGGGCTTTTTGTACACAAGCATTGGTGAACCAGTGGAACACAGAATTATTGACCCGGAAACAGCAAATCAAAGAGACAGTAGACCAATATGTGGCGAATATGTTATCATTGTTTAATTGTGTGGCAAGAAGTGGAAGTCAATACCCTGAAGGTATAAAGGCTCAGATATTCGTACAGGGACTTCGTTCAGACCTGTCAATGGCTGTAGGACCCTTTATGTCCAACACATTACAAGAAGCAATTGACAGATCAAGGGTCTGTGAAGTGACTCTCGCACGAGAGTTAACAGCTTGTGGACCTATGTCTATTTATAATACAGCAGCAGGAACCATAGCTTCTTCTTCTTCAATTCATCAAACATCTTATCCTTTAAGTTCTCTAGCAATGTAGTCAGCATCGACAGTAATAGGAAACCCAATGGATCAGGTGGTCACTTTATTACAAGAGGTAGTCTCAGCTGTTAGAGATAATAAGAGTAGTAACAATTGGTTCCGTCTCTCTCAAAACCAAAATCAGCAAGAGAGAGCAAGTCGCCCAGTAGTCTGTTATGCTTGTCAACAGCCAGGACATATTGCCTGTGATTGTCTAAATATGAATACTACCCAAAATCGACTTAGCACAACTCTGACATCCCAAACTAACAAACAAACAGGTAATAGTGGTGCTGTCAAACAAAACTCTCAGATTCAAGCATTGGTGGCCCAAATGCAACATGACTTTGAACATTTAAACTAGAAGGTGCACCTTCTGAGGGTAAGAGTGCGCAACCAAGTAAAAACCTCTCAATATCTGAATTAATAGAAGTATATGCAGCAAAGAGAAGAAAGAACAATGCTGGAGGGTCTGTTGAGGCTGAAGAGCCATTTGAAGAAAATGCTGAAGCTGAAGAAAATGGAAATTTGAAGAGAAAACCAATAAAGAAAAAGAAGACAAAACCAGTAAATCCTTAGATCATTATGAACATCCAACCATATTTTGTGATGATGGACTTACAGAATAAAAAAGCGAACATAACATATGCTCAGCTGTTTCAAGCAGCCCCGAATGTAAGAAGAGAAGCACTGAAAGTACTGCACTCTGGAAAAATATCAAAGCAAAATTCACTGAGTTTTGTTTAAATCGAAATGGTGAATTATATACCACATCTATGTATTGTGAAGCTCAAGTCAACAATGAACTGATAGTTCTAGTCTTGGATAGTAGATCTTCTGGCTGTGTTGTATCTGCTGGGTTTTTAAAGAAGGTTGGAATTCATATCAACCACCTGTCTACAGTTATAATAGTGGGAGTCTATAGGAAACAAAGAAGGCCTATCAGAGAAATTGACCGATTTCCGATAACAGTAGATGGAAAAACTATAACATTACATGTAGTAGTTACAGAAGCTGGTAACTAAGCTGTAATAGTGGGAAACGACTGGATGAGAAAAGCTCGAGCTCGATTAGACTGGGAGTCTTGTGAATTAATGATAAGAGATGGAAATAAAAAGATAAAAGTTCCAACAGAATACTGTAAGCCAGTGAATATTAGTGAATGAATAATAAAAAAGAAACCAATTATATGAAAGGAAGAGAAAGGAGAAAAAGGAGAGAAAGACAATGATGAGGATGAGGATGATGAAAAGAAGAAGAAAGACAAAAGTGAAGAATTAGATTCAGATTATGAAGATAATGACAATTATGAAGAAAACTTAATGACTCAGACCTACCTATATTGTGAGTTTCAGCCTATTAAAAAAGAAACTATAGTCATATGTAAATACTGTTTAAAGAAAGGACATGAACAAAGTGAATGTATGCTAAGAAAAACTTCAGATGAGTGGTCTGGTTATTGCATTCAAGAAAAGAAAGAAGAGGATAAAGAGTTCAATTTAAGCAAAATGTCAAAAGATCAGAAAAAGCGAATGAGAGAGGTATTGAAAAGATATCAAGATCTTTTTGCTCGGGAGCCTAGTCAATTGGGTAGAACAATGGTTGTTCAACATGAAATTTTTGTGGAAGAAGGGCCCCCAATTAAGCAAAGGTTCTATCCTACCTCGAGAGTGGAGCATGAATTTATTAGTAAGGAAATTCAAAGATTAGAACAAACGGGTCTGATTCGTCCCTCTAATAGTCCTTGGGCCTCGCCGGTAGTACTTGTAAAAAAAAAAACAGAAAGCTACGATTGTACATAGATTTTTGTAAGTTAAATAAAAGAACCAAATGAGACAGCTATCCATTATCCCGAATTAATGAACTGCTTGGTGCTCTTAAGAACTCAGCCTGGTACACAATCTTGGATCTTGTCAGCGGATTTTGGCAGGTCGGTATGCACCCCCAAGACTGTGAAAAGACAGCATTTATTATAAAGTTTGGGTTGTATGAGTTTGTAGTAATGCCATTCAGATTAACGAATGCACCTGCTACATTTCAAAGACTAATGGACTGGGTTTTACAAAAGGAAATGTAGAAATTTGTGTTGGCCTATATCGATGATGTTAATATATACTTGCCTGATTTTAATCAACACCTAAAACACGTTGAAGTGGTGCTGACTCGATTAAAGGAAGCAAACCTAAAATAAATTCCGATAAATGTTTTTGAAGACAAAATAAAATTTTATTTCTAGGACATGAAATTAGCGATAATGGTATTGCTGCTGCTAAATCAAAGGTAGTGGCTGTCAAAAATTTTCCTCAACCAAAGAACCTACAAACATTGCATGGTTTTCTTGGACTTGCAGGTTTTTACCATAGATTTATTAAAGATTTTTCCAAGATCGCTGCCTCTCTAAATAAATTGCTTAAGGCAAAGGAGCCTTTTGCTTAGAGAAAAGAACAAGAAGATACCTTTGTAGAGTTAAAATCAAGGCTAGTTTCAGCACTAATACTTGCACATCCTCGAGATGATAAAGAATTCATTTTATATACTGATGCTTCACACATAGCTCTTGGAGCTGTATTGTCTCAAGTAGATGATAAAGGGAAGGAGCACATAGTTGAGTATGCAAGTAGATCAACAAAGCCTTTTGAAAAAATTATTCTATAACAGAACTGGAATGCACTGCAATAGTGTGGGCAGTAAAGAAATTCCATCTTTACCTACATGGATTTCACTTCACATTAGTAACTGACCATACTGCATTAACTTATTTAAATAATATGTCAAATCCAACTGATAGAATAGCAAGGTATATAATAACCTTACAGAGGTATGACTTTGTTATAAAATATAGATCTGGAAAGCAGATCTCGAATGTGGACGGATTGTCAAGAGCAGTTATATTCGATCATAATAGCAAAAGAAAAACAAAAAAAGGTGGTCAATAAATACAAGATAAATAACAATAATAAT
>CAJVQA010012378.1:0-10149 GCA_910591915.1 Cetraspora pellucida
GTGGTTCAATAAACTACTACAGAAGAGCATACAATTGGCTACATATATAACTTTTCTATATTACCTATTTAAGAAGTCTGCCTGAAGGTTTTCTACTAATTGCTATACCTTATAACCCTGCTTGGATGTTCTACTTTAAACCCTCTGAACCTGTAATCTGTATTAACATTACTAGTTATTTTAGATGCCCAGATTATCATCCTCAATCTTAGAACTAATTTATTCTTAAGGTAAACCTCCCAGAGCCTTTTGTACCTATTTTTATAGCTGATCTAAATATCACTATAGCAGAACCAACATTTGTAGTCAGGGCTAATCATTAAACTACTATGTTCTTGTAAAGTTTACTTAGACCTCAGCATCTACTTCATAGCATAACTTTGGTACTTTAATATACTTCTGTCTTTTTCTTTGCTCTTTTACCAAATTCTTAATTCAGATAGCCTGTATAGGACTATGACCAGTTCATTAGTATATCAAGTTGGCCTAATATCCTTTTTCTCTGGTTCATTCTAGCAGCCTGGTTGGTGGTATCTCTAAAACTCCCAACCTGAAGGTTCTTGCCTGTTTGGCTACTAGGACTAGGTACTAGACCTTAGTATCCATTTTGCTGAGCTAGCCTTTACAGTAGGGCCATTGAAGATCTTGTTACCTCTCTACTTAGATCTTTCAAAATGGACTTCTTATTACCCAATTTCAATGAATTTACATAGCCACAAGGACTTATCTAGTGTTTGCATCATCTAATATGTCAGTTTGCATTCTTTTGTATAACTCCAATATTGCACAGATGCCCCATAACCTGCCAGTTATACTGGTATAACTGCTATTACAGGTATTCTAACCTAATCGTTAGTAACAGTTGCTATAATACGAATATTACATAGGTGATTATCCAAATTTTCACCATCGATGGAATTTGAACATCCAACCTACTACTTGGGAGGTTGACAACCTGACCACTTCACTAGGTCGCCACATCTCTTTTTTTTTATTTCTTATATAGTACTAGATAGTAAAAGACATCCAATGTTTATTAATAAAAACTTTGAAGTGTTATAACTTTTTTAAAACAGATTAAATTAAAAAAACCTCTGACAAATTAATAGATTTTTGGATAAACTACATTTCTGTTAAAGGATTTTTTTTATTCTTTGTTTTAAAAAAGTTATAAAGGATTAAAGTTTATATAAGTTTAAAAAATTGGTGTTTAATATAAAAAAAAAAAAAACATATATATATTTCTAACCAATCAAAATCAATTATACAAAAATTAGCCAATTAGAATTGATTATATAAGCACCAACAATTAGCACCTATATGTATTGATTAGATGTCTTTTACTGTTCTGTACTATATTTGCTACATTATCTATATATATTGTATATTTGTTATTGCCTCTTAATATATTTCTTTTTAAGATTTCTACTAACTCTTGACTAATATTCTTTTTTAGTTTTTGTTTTCTAACTAGCTTTATTTCTAAATCTTTTAACATTTTAAGTTCTATTAGCTTTTATTCATTTTTCTTTGACTTTTTGCTCTTATATATTCTATTAGCTAACTGATAGTTGCCTTAATTATACTGTTGTTTTTTTTTATTACAGGAGGATGATAAAACTTTTTATACATCTAAAAACTTGGCCTATAACTTAAAAACTTACTAATTAACTTATGTTCTTGATTTGCTTATTTTTTTTTTTTCTTTATAAGCAGTCATGCTAGTACTTTATTGAGTTTTTAAAATTACATTTGTAACTACATATATATCTCTAATATCTAAGTCTAGCATCACCTGGTTATCTTAATGGTACCTAAGTGCAATCTGTCATATTACTTCAAATAAAAGTAAGCTATTTGTCTGACTACTTAAAGTCCATAATAAAAGGGTCTTCTTTTTTTCATGACAAGCCCAAAATTGGTTTCATTACTTCTTTCTTAACTTGCTTTTCTTTTTCTTTTTTTTCTTCTTTCCTTTTTCCTATTTTTTCTTGATCTGCCTTTTTTCGTTTTTCTGGTTTCTTTGGAGTTTCACTTTTTTTTCTTTTACTTTTCTCTGTTATTCCAATTTTTTTCTCTTATTTAACAATTTTCTCACAACATATTCTCTATACTTGTTCATAGAATGTGTTTCAGGCTGTTATTGCTACTATATTTGCAAACTGCTATCTTGATTTTGTGTTTAATAGCTTTGCTAGTTTGTCTTGTGTTTCTTTTAGAATTAGGCTTTTTATTAGTGCTTCTCTTGTTTTGACTTCCTCTGTCTCTGTTTTTCCAAAAAGCACTGTATATAATATATGCAGAAGAATTCAGATTTTTACTTCTTCTTTTAATTTCTTTCATGCTGTTGCAATGGTCACTTTCTGGATTCTTTTCTAAAGATTTCTTTGCCCCTTGCATACTGCCAAGTGTGCTTGCATCTTTTTTACTTTATCTTGGCATACTTGGCATTCCATTATTGTATATATATTTAGCCTTCTTCTGTTAAGTTCTTTTAAGGTTAGAAGTTTATCTATTATGCACTTGATGAATGCACTTCTTCTGGCACTGCTTCTTCTTGTTGTGCAATGTATTCTTTTAGTCATCTTTAGCCTTTTCCAAAAATAAGTCTAATCATAAATTGTGATTTCTGCTTCTGGCTCTAAATCTTTAACTGCTTTTATTTTTTTCTACTCTGCACCTAGTCTTGCATTCATTATTAACTTGCAAAGCAGTTTTGCTAATATGTCAGTTCATCTATTTTCCCACTCTAGGCAATACTTTATCTCTTTACAGCTAACTTTCTCGGTCTGTACTATTTTCCTGCTTATTGTCCCTTTCTTTGCTAAACTATCTGTTTTGTTATTCTACTTGTCTTTACTATGACTTTTCACTTTAATTAAATCTATCTAAATGTTTTTTGTCTTGACAAGATTTTTGATATTTATTAACTATATTGCATTCTTTTTCTTAATAATCTTGCTTTTGTCTGCTTGTTCTAGACTTCTACCAATATTTCTGATTGTAGCATTACTATTTGTATATAACTCTATTTGCTTCTTCTTAGATATTGTTAAAATTACTGTTCAAATTGTTACTAACTCTGCTGTTGTTGACATTTGTTATCCTTTTAGTTCAAATGCTAACTTTTCTTCTGGCCATTCTTGTGTTTCATTTGTTTGGACCCATCTAATACCCATATTGTTCTTAGACAATGGTTCATTACTATTCTTCTCATTGGCTATGCCATTAGTGTATATTATATATTTATTCTTGTTTTTCATAATATTTCTTTTTAGGACTTTTGTTATTTCTTGACTAATATTCTCTTCCAGTTTTTGTCACTTAATGATTTCTACTTCTAGTTCTTTTATCATTGCAAGGCCTTTAATTTGCATTTGCTTATTTTTGATCTATCTTTTTCTGCCTTGTTTGTTATTTGGTCTATCACTATCTTGATTTGATTATTACTCTTACTTATTAATCTATCTGGAATTACATTAATGTTTTTCTTTAATCTTATCTATTGCTGGCAACTGTTTTCTATTTGTTCTTCTTTGCTTATACACCCTTCACATCTGTTGATTTCAGTTGCTACATCATTCTCTTTGCACTTCATTAGCCAGTGTTCGATTAGTACTTTCTTCTTTTTCTTTTTGACCACTTTTCCAAGCTGTCTGTAGTTTTGTATATCATATACTATTCATTTTTTTCTTCTTCTATCTTCTGATATATGCTCCTATTTGACTTGCATTGCCTGAGTATTTTGTTCATTTGTTCTAAAGTATCTTTGCACTATTTTACTCTCTGGGCTATTGAGCATTTTTGATTCTACTGCTTTGAACTATTCTGCTTTTTTCTCTTTATTTAATTGGTCTTAATAACCTTTTAATTGCTGTCGTGTGATTAGTTTTTTTCTCTTTGTGTCTAGTAGTTGGTTCAGATATATTAGTCCAGCTTTATTTACTCTAACTGCTCTTTTTTTCTACAATTGTATGTCTATTAGATCTTGTATTTTAGTACTATACCTAAGTATTGTTCATAGCTTACTTTCTGTTTTAATGTTTATTTTTAGTTTTCTTGCTTTGAGTATTGTAAGACATGCCAAGTTATTTTTTAAATATGTTTCGATTTTTGGCTGCTTCTCAGTCTTTCATATATCTTCTGTTAAACCTACTCTTTGACAGCCTTGTGTTATTCTTAGTCTTGTTAGCTGTCCAAGACCATCTTGTCTATACAGTCTTGCCAAGAGGCCACTTACTTGCTTTATAATTAACTCTTATTGCAATGTTCTATAACTGCCAAGATCTTTGTATTCTATTATGCAGTTTTTTACTGTTCTTTGCAGATTGCTTTTTTGTTTTGCCAGACTTATTATTGGTTGATGTATTTCTTTTAGGTTTCTGTCTGACATCTTTGTTAGCTGTAACATATAGCTTAATTTGGGTATTATTACCATATTGTTTATATATGCAATCTGACTCATTGTCATTTTTTTGTACTTTAGATCTCTTATAGTTTGGCTTACTATTCCTTTTGCCTTTCTCTTTACTTGTATCTCTTATATTTCATTGTTTAACTATATTTCCAATAAACAAACTATTTTGTGTCTTGGTTCTTCTGTTATCTTGCTTTTTTCATATATTACTGCTCTTTTTTCTTTTTGAACTTTTGTGTTCATTATTAATAATTTTGACTTTGATCTATTTATCTTTATATTGTTCATTTTAAAAAACTCTTTCGCTATTTCTAAGATTTCTAATAATTGCTTTTTGCTGCTTACAACTCATGTAGTATCATCTGTATATGCAATTGCAATTTGATGATATCTTGTAATATTGTTGCATTGCATACCTTTTTGCAACTTTTGCCTAACTGTATATCCTAAACTTTCTTTTTCTTAGATTCTTTCTAATAATAGGTCATAGAAGAGACGCTATATTAATAGGGTTATTAATAGAGTGCTCCAGACTATAATAAAACATATAACCTGCTTTTGAAGTGCTCTGGAGTGGGTTATATGTTTTATTATTGACTGAAGTACTCTATTAACAACTCTATATATTAATAGTAAGATTACTTTACCTTGGTCTATTCCATTTCATGCTGTTAGTTCTTCTGTTAGATTGTATGCTGTAATTATTTTTAGTTGTCTCTTGTGAAAAAGATTTAGTATATATTTAATTGTTCTCTTGGATATTTTAACTCTTTGCAATGCTAGTTCAAGGCTTTTAAGAGAAACTGAGTCGAATGCCTTTTTCATGTCCTGCAGTAGTATCTATATTTCTTTATCTTTTTTTTTTGCTTTCTTCATTATTATGTTTAAAATCTGTACTGGTTGCTCTGTCAAGTTTCCTGATAGGCCTGCAAAGTTTGACCCTCTAAGTATTTTTCTTTCTATAAATACTTTGGCAAGCCTTTTCATTACTATCTTTATTACAACTTTTTTGAATATTTTAATCAATACTATCAGACAGATGTTGTTTAAGCTATATCCTCATTCTACATCTTTTGGTATAAGATAAACTTGTGCTATTTTCCACTTTGTTAAAATTTCTTCTACTTCTAAGCATAAGTCTGCAAAGCTTTTAAAGACTTCTTATGTCTTTGCACCTACTTTCTTAATCAATATATAGCTTATACCTAAAATACCCAGAGTTGTTTCTGTCTTTAACTTTTTTAGTACTTTTTCTCATTTTTTTTCTTTAATTTTTTCTTTAACTTCTGTGCACCATTTCTCTTTGATGCTTCCTCTTAGTTCATATATCTCTTTTTATTTTTCTGTTATTGCTTCTAATTTGGTGTTTTTTTTTCTAAATTATATTCTATAATGTTCTGCTACTTTTGTCTTTATCTCTTCTGGTTTTGTTATTAAATATGTCATCTCTTTTTTTTGCTTGATAAGCCTATCAAGCATTATCTTTTTATATGATTTATTTAAAAAGCTGGCAAGCATTTTTCCTTGGTCTGTTTTAATCATTTCATATCTTTTGTCTATATTATCTTTTATTCATTTCTTTTGCATCTGCTCTCAGTCTTTTTTCTTTTTTTTCCTATAAGAGCTTTTGCCATCCTTTTATATCTTTTATCTAGGCATGTGACCAATGTCTCTGTAATTTAGATAATTTTGTATCTATCTTGTTGTCGAGTGTTTTTAATTGTTCATTTGTCCTACTTCTTTCTTCTTCTGTTACTTCTTAATATTTTCTTATCTTTGCATATTTGATTAATCTTTGTAGCTTTACAATATTTTTTTCTTGTTGTTGTGTTTTTTGACTGGCTCTTCTGTTTGTCATTGTATTGTATATTCTTTTTTTAGGTATATGCTTATTGGCTGCAGTAATAATTGCTTTTTCTATAATATCCCAAATACTATTTATTTTGTTTATATGTTCCTCTATATCTTGCACCTCTATTTTTTTTTGGAAGTTTTTTAGACTTTTTTTTACTTCTAATAGCTTTTGCAGCACCTGTGCATAATTTTCCTAATTCTCTGGTTTTGCCTGATCATATAAATATAAAGTTCTTGATTGTCCTTTTCTTTTAACCTCTACTTTACTGTTCCTCCCTATCATATGTTTAATCCATATTTCTGCAGTTATAATTTTGTGATTACTTTCTATAATTTTTTTTGTTTCTTCAATACTTGTTTTTTGCAGCCCTGTGGCCAACTCTTTTGATACCCAAATATAGTAAATTCTTGTTGCAGCTTTCTTGTTTGACCATGTGTATTTTTGGTTTATTGAATGCATATTTCTATATGTATCTATAAAGTCTTGTTTTTTCATTTAAAGATTGGTAGTCTTTTAAAATTTGCTGATTGTGGGTGTTGTCTGTCTAATATATTGTCTGCTATATGATTAAAGTTACCTATAATCATAACTTGCATTTGTTTTTTCTGTCTAGTAACCATCTATACAATTTTTTGTTAAATGTTTTTCTCTATCATTTTGTTACTTAGTGGTATATAGACTTCTATCACTATAAGCTCCAATTGCTTGAAGTATAATGTGATCTCTATCATGTATTTACTTATTCTCTTAACTGCACCTACATGTTTTTTCCATTGTTCTTCTATTAGAATTCCTATATCAGATCCTTTTTTTTTATTTTCTGCTGTGTTTGTCCAGTATTCTACATAGTTTTTGTTTGATACATGCACCAAAAACCTTTCTTTCCTTTCAGTAATGTTTGTTTCTATAACTTCTAGTATTGCAATTTTCTCCTTTTCTGTCTAGTTGAGCAGATTTTCAAGCTTTCACCCATTAGTTTTAAGTTCATTAATATTATGACATGCTATTTTGATCTCTTTCTTCTCTTGTTTTCACTTTTCCTTTAATTGGTCTTGTTTTGCATCTACATTTTCTACTTTTCCTTTGCCTTTTCTGGTTTTCTTTTTTTTAGTAAGGAGTTGTTATGCTTTTTTCATATATTTTCTTTCTCTTTGTAGGAAATCTTCAAGCTCCTTATCCATTTTCATTAGTTCAACTGAGGTGCCCTAGGAGCAATCAGCTGGGCCATCCCTTGTCTTTAGCTGTATTCTTTCTATTAATTTGTCTTGTTGAATTTTAAGTCTGTCTAGTCTTTCTAGGATTCTTTGAAGCAAATCTTGCATTTGTAGATTGAAGTTATTTTCTTCTGTTTGCTTTTTTTGACTACTATCTTTGCTTTTATTGTTTTCCCTTTTGATTGTTTCTTTTTTGTTACTTTTCTGCTCTTCTTCAATTACTTTAATAGATGTTTCTTCTGAGTTTGGGTGTCTTTGACTATTACTACCTTCTTTTTTCTTATTTTACTTTTCTTAAAAGTTTTTTCAATATAGAAGGTGGTTATTAAATCTTATTGATTTGGATTGTGCTGTTTCTATTTCTTCTTCTGATGCAAAGGTAATTGTTGCTGCTCTTCTTTGGTTTTTATTTCTGTTAGGTGGTATGTAAACTGACTTTGCTCCATTGTTTTTTAAGCAGCATAATAGTAATACTTCTGAAGCATTGCCTAAGAGCTTTATTAGTCTTGTTGTGAATAAGTTTTAAAGATCATATTGTGTATAATCTTCATCATTTTTGGTTACTCTTGCCAACTTGTAGACACCAATTGGCAAAGTCCATAGAATGTTTTTGTTAGTAAGTTGATCTGCTTAAACTACTGCTAATGCCTCGTATTTAGATCTTTTAATGTGCCTTATTTGTATCTTTTTGAAATTTTTGCACATATGTCTGATTTCCTCTGTATTGATATTTACTGATAAGTCCTATATTGTAAAACAGTTATATGAATTTTTTTCATTTTTTGTTATGAATACATCTTTTTTCTTCTTATCTTTTTCTCTTCTATGTTGGCTTTTATATCTTTCTTTTTCCTTCTTGTTGCTATTTCTGACTTGTTGTTTGAGTTTTAATTCTTTGTTCCTTTCTTTTTCTGAAATAAGCTTGAGCCATTCATCTTTCTTTTCTTGAATTCTGTTTATCACTGCATCTTGACTATATTCGCAATCAAAGTCTACTTCTACTTAGTTGTTTTTATTCTTAAAAACTTCTTTGATTGTCTTAATTTGATGGTTTTTGTTCAGAATCCATTGCACATATTTTATTCTTTCATCACTTGTCTCTTCAGTCAGGATGTATATAGGCATGTTTGCTTTAAAGAACATGTCCTTATTATATACTCTATTTTTAATGACCATTGGCAGTGCTTGATTGTGTTGATAAAAATTGGATCTTCATAGGTTAGTTTTTCTTCTTTTAATTCTATTATTTTTTTCTCAATGTTTTTTATGTTTTTCCTAACATTTTGGATAATGCTATTTCTTGGAGCTTCTATGTCCTTCTTTATCTTTTTCTCTCTTGTTTCTTCTGCTTTATTTAATTTGTTTGTAGGAGTTTGGTTTGTGTTTGATAAAGAATTTTTTTATTGTGTATCTTGTAGCATATTAATGTTGAGCTCCTCTATTTGGCCAATAACTTCATTTATCATTTGGGTTGGTTTTACTTATAATATTTCTTCTTTTTTTGCATCTTGATGTCTCTTTTTTGTTGTTGACGTTTGCATCTTTTTTGTGTTGTTTGGTTTCTCTATTTTTTCCATTTTTCTCTCTTCTTTAAGTATTTCTTCTTTACTCATATTTGTAATATATTTAACTGATTTTGGGTTCTGATTCATCAGTCTAAGTCTTTGTACCCATTCTTCTATTATATCTTCTTCAAGCCAGCTTAGTTTTGCTAGACTTAAGACCTTAAGAATTTGTCCATAAAGCAGTATATCACTTAGTATAATATGGTTTGGATTGTTTATTGCTAAGTCTTTTGCTATATGCTTTACATTGCTTGGTTCTTTTGCAGATGTTGTTAGAATTTGATCCAACAATTCAGAGTTTAAATATCTTCAATTTTTATCATCTGCCCTCGTGATATAGTACATAATGTCTGTATCAGTAGCCTGATTCATTCAATTTACTTATTGAGTTTCTAACTTGTTCAATTCTTTTTTGAGTTGTTTACATGTACTCTGTGTTATACTACTATTTGCTACTATCTATCTATTTATTTTTTAATTAGAAGCATGACTTTGTTGTTTGTTGTTTGTTGTTGTTGTTTGGTTAGTTATATGTTTCCTTTCTGTTTTTTAGGATCAATTATGTTTTTCTAAAATTTCAAGTTTTATATTAAAAAGAAAAAAGATTTTCTTAAAAATAAGTTTAGTTTGTTAGAGATACCTTTTCTATTGTTATACTTTTACTGTTGTTCATGTACTTTTGCACATAAACTCTTTTTTCTTAAGAGCCCAAGAACTGTTTTCTATTTTGTTTTGGTTGTATTTTATATTTTTGTTTCTGCTCTACTTTGGAATTAGAGATCAGCAGAAAGAGTTGTTGAATATGGCATATTGGTTTGCTTATATAAATCTTTATTTTTTAATAATTATACTATACTATTTTAAATCACATAATTGTATAATTAGTAAGTTATTTAACTTTGCTTTTAGGATATTAATAAATTAAGTAAATATTTCAATAACTATCAACCTATTATTAATGATATTTTATTAGTTTATAAAAAAAATCTTTCTCTATCTACTATATTTTTTTATTTTTTTATTTTTTTTTGCTCTTAAGCAGCCATGCTAGTACTTTATTAAGATTCTTGCAACTATATACAATAACTACATAGAATT
>CAJVQA010012379.1:0-10149 GCA_910591915.1 Cetraspora pellucida
CTCCATGTAGCTACTAATTTTTAAACTACCAATAAAGATACGAGCAAGGCCTCACCTTAATACCAAAAAAAAAAATAAATTGTTTTTTATATAGCTTACTTTTTTTTTCTTGAATTTGAAGCCTTTTTAACTATCATATCTAATAAGAAGGGCATAAATAGCTAGTAAATTGTTTTTCATATAGCTTACTTTTTTTTTCTTAAATTCAAAATCTTTCTAACTATTTTATCTAATAAAAGAATCATAAATAGCTAGTAAATCATTTTTTACACATAGTTTACTTTTTTTTTTAAATTTGAAGTCTTTCTAACTATTTTATCTAATTAGAAATTATAAACAGCTGGTAAATCATTTTTTATATAGCTTACTTTTTTTTTGAATTCAAAGCTTTTTTAATCATCTTATTTAATAAAAGAGTCATAAACAGCCAGTAAGCTATTTTTTATATAACTTTTTTTTTTCCTTTTGAATTTGAAGTCTTTCTAATCATCTCATCAAATAAGAGTCATAAACAGCTAGCAAGCTATTTTTTCATATAAATTTTTTTTTCTTCTTGAATTTAAAGTTTTTTTAACTATCTAAGCTAATTAAAGGATTATAAGCAATCAGTAAGCTGTTTTTCTTAAATTTAAAGTTTTTCTAATCATCTCATCTAATAAGAAAGTTATAAATAGTCTGTAAGCTATTTTTTATATAGCTTCTTTTTTTCTTCTTGAATTCAAAGTCTTTCTAATCATCTTATTAAATAAGGATTATAAACAACTAGTAAGCCATTTTTTCATATAAATTTTTTTTTTCTTCTTGAATTTAAAGTTTTTTAACTATTTAAGCTAATTAGAGGATCATAAGCAGCTGGTAAGCTGTTTTTCTTAAATTCAAAGCCTTTTTAATCATCTTATCTAATTAAAGATTATAAATAGTCAGTAAACTATTTTTATATAATTTACTTTTTTTTTTTTTAAATTTAAAGCTTTTCTAACTATCTCATCAATTTAGAAAGTATAAATAGCTAGTAAATTATTTTTCATATTGCTTTTTTTTTTCTCTTAAATTTGAAATTTTTCTAACTATCTTATTAAATAAGTATTATAAACAGTTGGTAAACTGTTTTTTATATAGCTTATATATATTTTTTTTAAAGCTTTTCTAACCATCTTATCAAATAAAAGTCATAAATAGCTAGTAAACTGTTCTTTATATAGCTTACTTTTTTTTCTCTTGAATTAAAAGCCTTTTAACCATCTTATCATATTAGAGATCTTAAATAGCTAGTAAATCATTTTTTATATTGCTTTTTTTTTTCTCTTAAATTTAAAGTTTTCTAACTTTTTAAGCTAATTAGAAGATTATAAATAGCTGATAAGCTATTTTTTTATATAACTTTCTTTTTTTTTCTTAAATTTGAAGCCTTTCTAATCATCTTATCTAATTAGAAATCATAAACAGCCAGTAAACTGTTTTTCATATAGCTTACTTTTTTTCTTCTTAAATTTGAAGCTTTTTTAACCATCTTATCAATTTAGAAATTATAAATAGCCAGTAAATTATTTTTCATATTGCTTTCTTTTTTTCTTCTTGAATTTGAAGTTTTCTAACTATCTAAACTAATTAGAGAAGTTATAAACAGTCAATAAACTGTTCTTCATATAGCTTACTTTTTTTTTTCTTGAATTTGATACTTTTTTAACTATCTTATCAAATAAGAGTTATAAATAGTCAGTAAATTATTTTTTATATAATTTTTTTTTCTCTTGAATTCAAAGTCTTTCTAATCATCTTATTAAATTAGAAGGTTATAAGCAGCTAGTAAGCTATTTTTTTACATAAATTTTTTTTTTTGAATTTAAAGTTTTTTAACCACTTATCTAATAAGAGGCTATAAATAGCCAATAAGCCATTTTTCATATAGCTTTCTTTTTTTTTTCTTAAATTCAAAGTACTTTTAATTATCTTATCTAATTAGAGATTATAAATAGTTAGTAAATCATTTTTTATATTGCTTTTTTTTTTTTTTTAAATTCAAATTTTCTAACTATCTTATCTAATAAAAAGATTATAAATAATTAGTAAGCCATTTTTTTATATTGCTGCTTTTTTTTCTCTTAAATTCAAAGCTTTTCTAACTGTCTTATCTAATTAGAAATCATAAACAGATAGTAAGCTGTTTTTCATATTGCTTATTTTTTTCTTTCTTGAATTCAAAGTTTTTTAACCATCTTATCAAATAAGAGGTTATAAGTAACTAGTAAATTAGTTTTTTTATAGCTTTCTTTTTTTCTCTTTTGAATTTGATGCCTTTTTAATTATTTTATCTAATAAAAGGTTATAAACAGCTAGTAAACCATTATTCATATAGCTTACTTTTTTTTTCTTAAATTCAAAGTCTTTTTAATCATCTTATTAAATTAAAGATCATAAACAACTAGTAAATTATTTTTTATATTGCTTTCTTTTTTCCTTCTTGAATTCAAATTTTTCTAATTATTTAAACTAATTAGGGAGATCATAAACAGCTAATAATCTGTTTTTCATATAGCTTTCTTTTTTTTTCTTGAACTCAAAGTCTTTCTAACTATTTCATCTAATAAAAAGTTATAAGTAGCCAGTAAACTATTTTTATATTAGCTTTTTTTTTTTCTTTGAATTCAAATTTTTTTTAATCATCTTATCTAATAAGAAAACATAACAGCTAATAAATTGTTTTTCATATTGCTTACTTTTTTTCCTTCTTGAATTCAAAGTTTTCTAACTATCTTATTAAATAAGAGTTACAAATAGCTAGCAAGCTGTTTTTCATATAGCTTACTTTTTTTTCTCTTAAATTCAAAGCCTTTCTAATTATTTTATCAAATTAGAAATCATAAACAGCTAGTAAATTATTTTTCATATTTGTTTTCTTTTTTTTTGAATTCAAAGTTTTTTTAATCATCTTAACTGATTAAGATCATAAGTATCCAGTAAGCTATTTTTTATATAGCTTTTTTTTCTTAAATTCGAAGTCTTTCTAATCATTTCATCTAATAAGAGGATTATAAGTAGTCAGTAAGCTATTTTTTCATATAATTTTCTTTTTTTCTTTTGAATTTAAAGTAATATATTTTTTTTAAATTAAATATTTTAGTTATATAAATTAATGCATTGATCAGTTTTTTTTAAATTACATGAATTAATATGTTGATTTTTTTTTAATAAATTTATGCATTGAGTTTTTTTTTAATTATGATATTTTGATAGCATAAATTTATGCTTTATGTCATTTGTATTGTTTATATATATATATATATTAGTTAAAGTTTCTCTCTAAATAAAGTAAAAAGAATTTTTAACATGTAGTTTGTAATTCTACTTCTTACTTTAAAGTCCTTTTAAAAAATTTTGTTTGATAAAAATAAGTGCATTAACTACTTATTTAATAAAGATGTACTATATAAACCTTATACTTATATTTATTATGATTCTTTACTCTATTATCAAGACAAGCTTCATTATTGTTTTAACAGATCATGTCATAAATCTGTATCAATTTTAAAAGACTTATTTTTTGCAAAAAACTATTTAAAGTGTTTTGACATAATGTTAATAGGTTATCTTTGACTTTGCAAGACCACTTATATTAATATTTTATATATAACAAAACATTCATTAGTTACTGTTACAAATTAAATAAATTTATTTAAAGAGATGATCACTAGTATTCTGGAGAATAATAATAATATAATTGGTAGACCTAATGTAGTTGTCAAAATATATAAGACAAAATTAGATAAATAAAAGTACTATTGAAATCATCATATTGAAGAAGTTTGGATTATTGAAGAAGTCAAACAAACTAAAAAAAAGAAGATTTTTATTAAAGTAGTGCCTAATAGAACTACTAAAACATTGCTTGAAGTAATATCTAGACATGTTTCAGAAGGTTCTATTATGCATACAGATATGTGGTAAGAGTATTATAGGTATTAAGAATTAAATATAATATATAATATGATAAACTATTCAGTAAACTTTATTGATTTTGTTATTAGTACTTATACTAATATTATCAAAAATATATAAAATAGTCAAAAACTAAAGGTTTCACTCTATATTAGAGTTAAATATAAAATTATTAATCATCTTTATAAATTTATATAAAGAAAAAAACATAAAATAAATTTATAGAGTAGTTTTATTGATGCTCTAAAAACTACAAATTATCTTAATTCTGAATAAATTTGTATATTTTTATTTGATATAATAAAATTAATGTTGTTAATTTCTTGTTCTATTGGCAAAAATTATATTTTATTTTATTTTATTTTTTTTTTAACCTTAAGCAGTTATACTAATACTTTATTAAGATTCTTGAAACTATATATATACATAATTATATAGAATTTCTCAATATTTAAGTTTAGCATCACTCGGCCATCCTAATAGTATCTAAGTGCAACCTGTTACACTATCTTAGTTAGAGACAGACTGCTTGTCTAACTACTTAAAGCCATACCAGAAGGGTTTTCTCTCTTCTGTGACAAGCATATCAATTGTCTTCAATACTTCATTCTTCATTCATTTTACTTTTTCTGTTTTCTTTTCTTTTTCATCTTTTTTTGAAGTTTTACTTTCTATCTTCTTTCTTTTTTGTTTTCCTTTCTCTCTATCATTCTTTTTCATTTTATTCATTATATTGAAGCTCTTTTCCTATTCTTGTACTCTTTCACATTGAATTCTTCACACTTGGTCATAAAAGGTATTCTATGCTGTTTTAGTTACTATGTCTATACATTTCTGTATTGCATTTTTGTTTAACAGATGTTTAAGTTCTTTTTTAACTTTGAGTGTCATAAGTCCTTTTATCAGTGCTTTTCTGTTCTTAATTTCTTCTTCTTCTGTCTCTCCAAAGAGCATCTTATATAGCACTTGTGGTGGAATTCTATCTTTTTCTTTTTCTTTGAGACCATTTCATGCTGTTGCTACTGAAACTTTTTGGATTTGTTTCCATAGACTTCTTTGTTTGTTGCAGCTCGCCATATGTGCTTGGGTTTCTATTTTACCATCTTAACAGACTTGACAGTCTGTTGTTATGTATACTTCTGATCTTTTTCTGTTTAGTTCTTCTAATGTTGATAGATTGTTCATTATACACTTGATTGCTATAGCTCTTCTTGTACTAAGTCTTTTTGATGTGCAATGTATTCCACTTGTTCTGTTCAGAAGCTTGACCAGTTGTATAATGTCTGTTCAGTCTCTGGCTTTAGTAGTTTGATTGGATTTGTTTCTCACCATCTAGCTCCAATTTTAGCATTTACAATTATTTTACAAAGGAGCTGTATTGGTATATCGATCCTTTTGTTTTTTTATTCTATATGGTACTCTATTCTGTTGCATTTGATTCCTTCTACTTTAATTATTTCTTTGCTGTTTGCTCCTTTCTTTGCAAGTAAATTTGCTCTATCATTCTACTTGTCTTCACTATGACTTTTAATCTTAACTATTTTTATTTTAATGTTCTTACTTTTAATTAAATCTGTAATGTTTATTATCCACATTGCATTTTTCTTCTTGAGAATTCTTTCGTCTCTCACACATTGAATTGCTTTATTAATATTTTTTAATGCTATGATACTATCTGTATATACTTCTATATTTTTCTTCTCTGGTATCATTAGAATTGCTGACTATATTGCTGCCAATTCTGCTATTGTTGCTAAAGACCATTCTTCAAGTCCTAATACTACTTCCTCTTCTGGCCAGTCCTTTTCATCTCCCAATTGCACCCAACCAATACCCATTTCCCTATACTCTTTTCTGCTTTCTCTTTATATAATGTACCATCTATATAGAAAGTATATTTGTTTTTGTTCTTTTATTTTTTACTAGGATTTCTATTAAGTGATTCGCAATTTTATTGTTTAGCTCTTGCTTTTTAATTAACTCTATCTCTAGTTCTTCTATTTGTTTTAATTTTATTAAGTTTCTTTTGTCTTTTCTCCAATCTTCTATTGTTCTATTGTCTGTTATCTGTTTCAGTGTTGCATTAATCTTGTTATTGCTTTTCTCAATTATTGTTTCTGTAATCACCTTTATGTTATGATTATGTCTTATCTATTTTTCACAATTGACTGTTGTCTGTTCTGATTTGTTTTCATAACCTCTGCATTTACTTATTTCTGTAGTTGTTTTTTTTTCTTCTTTCTTTATTAACCAGTACTCTGCTAGTATCTTTTTCTCCTTCTTCTTGACTATTCTGCTGAGCTGTTGGTTATGCTTTAACCCATATATAATCTATTCTTTTTTTCTTCGATCTTCTGATAGCTTTGTCCATTTAATCTTTAATGCTTGAGTGTTGTATCCATTTGTTTTGTAATTGTTATGGATTTCTTTGTTTGTTTGCATTACTAACAGTTTCTTTTCTATTTCACCAAACCATCTGGCCTTTTTTCCTTTGCATAACAGTTCTAGGTGGCATTTGAGTTGCCTCCATGTGATTAGATTTTTATCTTTTGTATCTATTAGCTGATTTACATATAACAGTTCCTATTTGTTTATTATACTACTACTTGTTGTCCATGTTTTAGTTTCTATTATATCTCTTATTTGTTTTCTGTATTCATACACTTTCTATAAAGTGTTCTTAGTTTTGATAGTTATACCTATCTCTTTTGCTTTAGCTATTGTATGACAGGCTAAATTGTTTTTTTAAAATTTCTTTTCTTCTAGTTCTCTCTCATAATTCCAAATATCATCTGTTAGCCCTGCATCCTGGCACCCTTGTGTTATTCTAAGTCTAGTTAGCTCACCTAAGCTGTCCTTTTTATTCAGTCATAAGTATAGACTACTTATTTGCTTTGTCATTATTTCTTGACTTAGTAATTTGCAATTGTCTAAATCTTTGTGCTTTATTATGCAATTGTTCACTATTTTCATCATATTGTATTTGTGTTTTGCTAGGCATATTAGTAGTTGATGTATTTTATTGATCATTTTTTCTAATATTTTTGTGTTAGTTGTAAGAGATAACCTAACTTAGGAATTATTACTGTATTATTTATATATGCGATCTGGCTCATTGTCATTTTCTTGTATCTTAAGCCTTTGACTGTTTGACTAACTATTCCTTTCACCCTTTTGCCAATTAATGACTCTTTCATTTTATTGTTTAGCCAGGTTCCTAGTGATCTTACAATTTTGTTTCTTGGTTCTTCTATAATTTTACTTCGACCAAATATGATTTCTCTTTCTTCTGTTTTGCATTTAGTGTTCATTACTATTAGCTTTGATTTGGACCTATTTATTTTGATATCATTGGCTATAAAGAACTCTTCTGCAATTTTAAGGATTTTTAATAACTGCTTCTTATTGCTAGCAATCCATGTTGTATTATCTGCATATGCTATTGCTGCCTGTCTATATTTTGTTATATTGTTGTTGCATATTCCTTCTGCTGTTTTCTGTTCAACTGTATAGTCTAATGTTTTGTCTTCTTGAATTCTTTCCAACAATAGGTCATAAAAGAGATGCCAGATTAAAGGTGAGATTACTTCTCTTTGGTCTATTTCACCTCCTGTCATTATTTTTTTTGTTAAGCCATAAGCTGTAATAACTTTAAGTTGCTATTTACAAAAGAGATTAGATATATATTCTCTTGTTTTCTGTGATATTTTGACTTTTTTAAGAGCCTATTCTAGGCTTTCTAGTGGAACTAAATCAAAAACCTTTTTTATGTCTTGTAGGAGTATCTATACTTCTTTGTTCTTTTCTTGTGCTTCTTCCATTATCATATTCAATATATGTATTGGTTGTTTTGTTGAGTTGTCTGACAAACCTGCATAATTGAGTCCTTTTAGTATTTTTTTTTCTGTAAATATCTTGGCTAATCATTTTGTTACTACTTTTGTAACTATTTTCCTAAAGGTCTTGATCAGTGCTATTGGTTTAATGTTATTTAAACTATATCCCCAGTCTTTATCTTTTGGGATTGGATATACTTGTGCTATCTTCTACTTTTTTGATATTTCTCCTTTTTCTAGAATAATGTTTGCAAAAGCTTTAAAAATTTTCAGTGTTTTCTTTTCTGCATGCTTGATTAATATATAGCTTATGCCTAATATTCCTGGAGCTGTATCAGTTTTAAGCTCTCTTAAAACATCTTTCTATTCTTCTTCTTTTATCTTTTCTTCTAGCATATTATACCAGAACTTCTCAATCCACTCTTTTGGCTTGTATATCTTTTTCCATTCTTTGGACATTTCTTCTAATTTTGTTTTTCTTTTTCTAAATTAGTTTTGAAAATGCTTTGTTAAACCATCTAGAAATGGCTTTGGTTCTGTTATTAGTTCTAATTCTTCTCTGTTTTGTTTTATAAATCTGTTAAGAACTATCTTTTTGAATGGTCTATTTAGTAAGCTAGCAATCATTCATCCTTGATTCATCTTGATTATCTCACATCTTTTGTTTATGTTCTCTTCTATCTGTTTCCTTTAAGCTCACTTTTATTCTCTTTTTTTTTTCTCTTTAAAAATTCTTTGCCAGCCTTTTATATCTTCTATCCAGGCTTCTGACCATTGTTTTTGCAACTTTGATAGCATTGCTTTTATTCTTTTACCTATAGCTTTGAGCTTGTTATTTATTTTTGTTATTTCTTTCTTTTCTGTCTTCTGATTTTTCTTTGTCTTTGCTTTCTTAATTATCTGCTGCAGCTCTGTAATGTGTTTGTCTTGCTACTTCTTTTCCTTGCTTTGTCTTCTGTTTATTTTTGTATTGAAGATCTTCTTTTTTAGGATTTGTTTATTCACTGCTTCAATTTTGGCTTCTTCTATTGTGTCCCATATTAAATCTAATATGTTTGTATTGCAATTTGCATTTATTTTATTTTCTTTTAGTTGTTTGATAACTTTTTTCCATTCTAGCTAGTTTTGTAGTTCTCTTGCATATTCTTCTTAGTCTTCTTGTTTTGCTTTTTCATATAGATAAATTGTTCTTGTTTGGTTTTTCTATTTAATGTTTGCACTACTACTATTTGCGATTATATGTCTGATCCATATTTCTGTTAGTATTATCTTGTGATTACTATTAGTCAGTTCTTCTGCATTTTCTATGTTTGCTTTTTGTAAACCTGATGCAAGTGATTCTGATAACTATATATAGTCGATTCGTGTTGCTGCTTCACAGCTTAACCATGTATATGCCTTTTTTGTTGGATGGAGGCTTCTGTATGACTCTGTAAAATCTTGTCTTTTGAGCCAATTAAATAGTGGTAATCTCTTGTAATTTGTTATTTGTAGATGTTGTTTGTCTAGTACGTTGTCTATTGTATGATTAAAGTCTTCTAAGATAATCACTTCTGTATGTCTCTTTCTGTTTGTTATCACTTCTACTACTTTTTGTTAAATGCTCTTGCATGTTAACTTGTCATTAAGTAAAATATATAGTCCTATTACAACTAGTTCTAATTGTTTAAAATATAATCACACTTCTATCATATATTTGCTAATCCTTTTGACAGCTCCTACATGTTTTTCCTACTTCTCTTCTATCAGTATACCAATATCTGAACCTTTTTTCTTGTCTGGTGCTACACTAGTCCAATAACTTTTGTATTACATGTTAAGATCATGTATTAGAAATTTTCCTTTTTTTTCTGCAATATTTGTTTCTGTTATATCTAATATTGATATTTTTTCTTTTTCTGTTTAACCTAAAAGATTTCCTAGTTTCCATCCTCTAGTTTTAAGTCCATTAATATTATAGCATGCTATTTTGAATTCCTTTCTACCTGTTTGTTTTTATTTTTTTTTAAATTTGTTACTTTCTTCTACTCTAACTGTTTCTTTCTCTTTGCCCTTGTTCTTTCTGCTAAAGTTTTTAAGAGAATAAGGAGTTTTTTCTCTTTGTGTTCTTTCATATATTCTTCTTTCATTTTGCAGAAAGTTTATGATCTTCTTATCCATGTTTGTGTTTTCAACTATGGCAATTTTTAGAAGTGTTGAGCAGGGTTCTCCTGCTTTTTACTCATCTTTTCTAGTTTTTCAAGTATTTTTTGTAATAGAGTTTGATGTTGATTTATTCTTTTTCAGATGATTAGTATGTCTTTTTTGTCTTCTTCATTGTCTTTGCTATTTTTGTTTATTTCTGCAATTGCTGTTTCTTTTTTATAGTTTAGTCTTC
>CAJVQA010012380.1:0-10149 GCA_910591915.1 Cetraspora pellucida
AAAAAATTATTTTGAAATATTTCAAAATATTTTTGAGTTCTTCAAATAATTTCTTAATTTATTTCACCTTATTTGCATTCTATATATTTAGATAAATTCTTTTGCTATATTTCAAAATATTTTCGCTGCGCAATAATTTTGAATAATTTTTTCACAATATTGTGAAAATTTTTTTATAGTGCAATAATTTCAAAATTTATTTTGCAATATTTTGAAATATTTTGTGTTTTGCAAAAATTTCGAAATTTCTTTCGGATTATTTTGAAATTTTTGCACTATGTAAATTCTTTCGAAATATTTTGCATCTATAATTTTGCTGATATAGGTGGGTGGATACAGGAACCAGAGTGTTTAAATAGAGGACTCACAAGTGGGTTCTAGGTATGGCAGTTAGTATAGAACCTTCAGGTAGACTATTTAAATTAGACAATAACCAAAATTGTAAAAGTAATTAGGTTGTATATTCTTTCTATAGTTGCCTTCTATGACTGTTATAATAATACAATTACAAAGCTAAAATATATTATCAATAAAAATCTGGATTACAAGTACTCACCTTTAATATTAAAAAAAAAAGATTAACTTAAATTTTAATACATTAAAAAGAATATTTTTAAATAAACAATGGCATAGTAAATAGTCACTATTATCTATATGAGATGTTATCTATTAAAACAATTTTTTTTTATAATTTTTGAAAATGTTATTATTGAATTCTTATAAATTTTAATATAATTAATATTTTTTAATTATAAATAAAAATCAATTTGTATAATAAAAAATTAAAATGAAAATAGTAATCTTAATATAATAGTTAAGTTGTTATCTTCTAAGTAATAGGTCTAATATTCAAATCTTATCTATAACAATATTTAAAAATTAATCTGTATTATAGTAACTGTTTTCTGTTAATTAATTGATCTTATATAACTGTAATCCAAATACATTAAGTTAGGTTTTACTTATTATTAAGAACTTGAAACATCTATATAAAATATAATATTATATATATATAAAAAAATGTTACTAACTAGTATTATATAAGACTTCAGTACAAACTTATAATAAGATTGCTGATTATAAAAAACTAAGAAATTAAAAATCTAAAAACTTATTTAAAAATTTTTAAATAAAAAGATAATATAGATTTTTTTTTTTTTTTTTTTATAAGCAGTCATGCTAGTGCTTTATTAAGATTTTTGAAACTACTACTGTAATTATATAAATTTACCTAACAACTAAGCCTAGCATCACCTGGCTACCCTATTGGTGCCTAAGTGCAACCTGTCACATTACTTCTAGCAGAAGTAAGCTGCTTGTCTAACTACTTAAAGTCTATAATGAAAGGGTCTTCCTCCTTTTATGACAAGCTTGTTAATTGTCTTTCTAACTTCTTTTTTTATTTACTCTTCTTTTTCTTTTGTTTTCTTTTTCTTTTTTTCTATTGCTTACTGATTAGCCCTTTTTATCTTCTTTATACTTAACTTTTCTTTTTCCTTTAGTCTTCTCTTTTTTTCTTTACTTGTTATTTCTTTTTTTTTTTCCTATGCATTGACCTTTTCACAATGGATTCTTTAAACTTGTTTGTAAAATATATTTCATGCTGTTTCTGCTACTATGTTTGCAAAATATTGTCTTGTTTTTGTATTTAAGATTTAAGATAACCTGTCTTGCATTGTTCTTGGGATTAGGCCTTTGATCAGTGCTTTTCTTATTTCTATTTTTTTTCTTTCTGTTTGTTTAAAAAGTGCCATATATAATACTTGAGATAGGACTTGTATCTTTTCTTTTTCTTTTAAACTGTTCTATGCTGTTACAATAAATACTTTCTGTATCCTTTTCTATAGATTTGCTTGTCCCTTATATGATGCCAAATGTTCTTGTATTTCTTTAACTTTGCTTTGGCAAACTTGGCATTCTGCTGTTGTATATATATCTGGCCTTCTTCTATTTAGTTCTTCTAATATTGGGAGTTTGTCCAATATATATTTTATGAAAGCACTTCTTCTTGTACTGCTTCTTCTTGTTAAGCAGTGTACTCCTTTAGATGCATTTAGCCTTCTCCAAAAGTATGTTCAATCATATATCGTTACTTCTGCTTCTGGCTCAATGTTCTTGGTCACTATTGTTTCTTTTCACTCTACTTCCAGTCTGGCATTTGTTACTATTTTATATAGAAGTCTTGCAGGTATGTCTATTTGCTTGTTTTCCTATTCAAGGCAATATTCTATCTCTTCATAGCTAACTTTTTCTAAAAAAAATATTTTTCTGTTTAATATTCTTTTCTTTGTGAGGCTATCAGCTTTATTATTCTATCTATTTTTGCTATGACTTTTAACTTTGACCTACTCTATCTGTATGTTTTTTGTTTTTACTATATCTATTATCTTTAATATCCATAGTGCAATTTTCTTTTTAAGAACTTCATTTCTATCTATACATGTTAATTCTTTACTAATATTTCTAATTACTGCATTGCTATCTGTAAATATTACTAATTTTTTTTCTTTTGGTATTGTTAAGATTGCTGCCTATATTGCTAACACCTCAGCTATAATAGATGTCAGCTATTCTTTTACTTCTAATGTTATTTCTTCTTCTGACTAATTTTGTGCTTCAGCTATTTGTATCCAACCTATACCTATGTTTTTGTCTGTTGCTTCTTCTTTGTTTTTTTTTATTTGTTGCACTATTTGTATATATTATATATTTGTTTTTGTCTCTTAATATATTTCTTCTTAAGACCTTACCATTAATATTTCTTCTTAAGATCTCTACTAGCTCTTGACTAACATTCTCTCTTATTTTTTGTTTTCTAATTAGTACTATTTCTAAGTCTTCTAATATCTTTAGTCCTATTAGTTTCTGTTCATTTTTTCTCAGTTCCTCTGTTCTCATATATCCTATTAGTTGGTTGGTAGCTATCTTGATTATATTATTGTTCTTTCCTATTAGCATATCTAAGACTGTGTTTATATTATTGTTAATTCTTACCCAATATTGACAGCTATTTTCTTTTGTTTTTTTATCTCTTGAACACCTCTTGCATCTGGCAATTCTTGTTATTAAGTTACTTTCTATATTATGCATTTGTCAATGTTCTATTAGTAGCTTCTTCTTTTTCTTTTTGACTATTTTTCCCATTTGTCTATTCTCTGTTGCATCATATATTATCTTTTTTTTTTTTCTTCTATCCTTTGTCAGGGTTCCCTACTTGATCTTTATTGCCTATGTGTTATATCTGCCTGTTTTAAATTGTTCCTTAACTTCTCTGCTTTCAGTTTCATTAAGCACTTTTGTCTCTATCATTTTGAACCATTCTGCCTTTTTGCCTTTGCTTGACTGATTCTGGTAGGTCTTGAATTGCTGCCATGTTATTAGTCTTTCTTCTTTTATATCGAGTAGTTGGTTTAGATATATGAGTTCTGTTTCACTTATTTTGGGTCTACTTTTTTTTCATAGTCATGGTTCTACTAATTTGATTACTCTAAGGCTATGAGTATTTGTTGTCCATAGTTCACTTTCTGTGTTTATATTTATTTTTAATTCTCTTGCTTTGACTATCATTATGCAGGCTAAATTGTTCTTTCAACATGACTTATCTTTTGGCAGTTTTTCTACTTTCTATATGTCTTTTATTAGACTTGCTCTTTGACAACCCTGCATTATTCTCAGTTTTGTTAGTTGCCCTAGTTCATCTTTTCTGTTTAGTCTTGCTATTAGGCCTCCTATTTGTTTCATTATTAGTTTTTGTTGCAGGGTTTTGCAACTACCAAGATCTTTGTATTCTATTATATAGTTTTCTAATGTTCTTGGTAAGCCACTTTTTTGTTTTGCCAAGCATATCATTGGTTAGTGTATTTCGTTTATCCCTTTTTCTGATATCTTTGTTAGTTGCAACATGTAGCTTAATTTTGGTATTTTTACTATATTGGTTATGTATACTATTTGGCTTATTGTCATATTTTTATATTTAAGGTCTCTTATTGTCTGGCTTATTATCTCTTTTGCTTTCTTATTTACTAAGACTTCTTACATTCTGTTGTTTAGCCAAATTCCTAATGAATGTACTATTTTGTTTTTTGGCTCTTTTATTAACTTGCTTTCTCCAAAATTTATTTCTTTTTCTTCTTTCTTAGCTTTCCTATTCATTATTATCAGTTTTGATTTTGATCTATTTATTTTGATATCATTCATTTTAAAAAAGACTTTTGCCACCTTTAGGATCTCTATAAATTGTTTTTTGCTTTTTGCAATCCATGTTGTATCATCTGCATATGCGATTGCTGCTTGGTGATAGTTTGTAATGTTGTTACAATGTATTTCCTCTCTAAACTCTTGTTCTACTATATAGTCTAATCTTTTATCTTTCTGTATCTTTTCTAATAGTAAGTCATAGAAAAGGCATCATATTAGTAGTGATATTACTTTATCTTGATCTATTCTATCTCTTGCTGTTATTCTTCTGTCAAATCATGTGCTATGATTATTTTAAGTTATCTTTTATGAAAAAAGTTTAATATGTACTTAATTATCATTTTGGATATTTTGACTCTTTGTAGGGCTAGTTCAAGACTTTTGAGTGAAACTGAGTCAAATGCCTTTTTTATATCTTGCAGAAGTATTCACACCTCTTTATTCTTTTCTTTTGCTTCTTTCATTATTATGTTTAAGACATGTACAGGTTGTTCTATTAAGTTTTCTGATAGGCCTACATAGTTTGGTCCTTTAAGTATTTCTCTTTCTGTAAATATTTTGCTGAGTCTTTTCATTATTGACTTTGTTACAACCTTTCTGAATGTTTCAATTAAAGCTATTGAATGAATATTATTTAAACTATATCCTCATTCTATGTCTTTTGGTATTGAATAAACTTGTGCTATCTTCCATTTTATTGGTATTTCTCTTATTTCTAAGCACAAATTTGCATAGGCTCTAAAAACCTCTTGAGTTTTCCTTTCTGCTCATTTAATTAAGATGTAACTTATTTCTGATATTCCTAAAGCTGTTCCTGTCTTGAGTTCTCTAATTATTCCATCTCATTTCTCTTTTTCAATTTTCTTTTTGATTTTCTTATACTATTCTTCTTAAATATGGTCTTGTAGTTTATAAATTTCTTTTCAGCTTTTTGACATTTCTTCTAATTTTGTATTTCTTTTCCTAAACTGCTTCTTGTAGTGTTCTATTGTTGCTTCTTTAACCAGCTCTGCTTTTGTTACTAGTCTAGTTTCTTCTTTTGTCTTTTCGATTATTTTGTCAAGTGATACTTTTTTGTATAGCTTGTTTAAAAGGCTAACTATTATCTTCTCTTGATCAGTTTTGATTATTTCACATCTTTTGTCTATGTTATCTTCTATTTGTTTTCTTTGTTTCTGTTCTATTCTTTTTTTCTTTTCTCTTGCAAGATTTTCTGCCAGCCTTTAATATTCTCTATCCAAGCATTAGACCATTGTCTTTGGATTTTTGATAGTTTTGTACCAATTTTCTTGTTAAGCATCTTGAGACTTCTATTTGTTTGGCTTTTTTCTGCTTCTGTCACTTTTTGCTCTCTTTTTGTTTTTGCATACTTGACTAGTCTTTGAAGCTCTACGATGATTTTTCCTTGCTGTTGATCTTTTTGGCTATGTCTTCTGTTTATCATCGTGTTGTAAATCTTCTTCTTTAGTATATGTCTATCTGCTGCTGTTATAATTGCCTCCTCTATTATATTCTATATTTTATTAATTTTTTGTATTTTCTCTTTCTCTTTTTGTTCTTCTCTTTGTATATTTCTTAAAGTTTCTTTTATCTCTAATCACTTTTGTATCTCTTGCATATAACTCTCCTACTCTTTCTCTTTTGCTTTATTATAGAGATATATTGCTCTTGATTGGCCTTTTCTCTTGACTTCTGTCTTGCTATTTTTTGCAATCATGTGTTTTATTTATATTTCTGCTGTAACTATCTTGTAATCACTTTCAGTTATTTCTTCTATATCCTCAATTTTTGCTTTTTGTAGACCTAAGGCCAGTCCTTCTGATACCCATATATAGTCAATTCTTGTTGCTGTTTTTAAATTTGACCATGTGTATCTTTGTTCTATTGAATGCATTTCTCTATATATATCATACAAGTCTTGTCTCTTTATTTAACTAAATAATAGTAATCTTTTATAGTTTGCAGTTTGTGGGTTTTGCCTATCTAGAACATTATTCACTGTGTGATTAAAGTTTCTCATAATCATTATTTGTATATATCTATTTTTCTTTGTAATAATTTCAACTATTTTTTGTTGAATGTTTCTTTCTACTTCTTTGTTACTTGGTAGTATATAGACTCCTATTACTATTAATTCTATTTGCTTGAAGTATAGTGTAATTTCTATTATGTACTTGTTTATCTTCCTGATTGTGCCTACATGTTTTGCCTATTGTTCTTCTATTAGCACCTCTATATCTGATCCTTTTTTCTTGTCTTCTGCTGCACTACTTCAAAAACCAACATATTTTTCTGTTGTTTTGTGTAGTAAAAATTTCTTTTCTCTTTCTGCAAGATTCATTTCAGTGATTCCTAGTATCATAATTTCTTCTTCTTTCATCTAGCTGAGTAGGTTTTCAAGTTTCCAACCTTTGGTTTTTAGTTCATTGATATTGTGGCATGCTACTTTTATTTCTTTTTTCCTTTCTTTCCACCTCTCTTTTAACTGGTTTTGTAATAATTTTGTGTTAACTGCTTTTCTTTTTCTTTTTCTGCATTTCTTTTCTTTTAAATAAGGAGTTACTATTCTTTCTTCAAAAACTTCTCTTTCTCTTTGCAAAAAATTCTTAACTTTCTAATCTGTTCTTGTTAATTCAATTATGACACCTTTAGAAGCGGTCTGGTTGGGCTTTTTATGTTCTTTCTCTGGCTATCTTCAATTTTTCTAATCTTTCTAGTATTTGATCTAATATGTTTTCCATATCTGATGCCTGCTCTTGTGCTTTTCTTATACTTCCAGTTTCTTTTCTTTGACTATTTTCTTTCTGGTTTGTACTTACTGAATTTTCTTTTCTATTTCTTTTGTTTTGATGGCTTCTGTTTTCTTGTTTATTTCTTCTATTATTCAGTCTTATATTATATTTATTTCTCTTCATATATTCTTCTAGGTCTGTATGCTCTTCTTCTAAGTTAAAGTCTTCTATTTCTTCTTTTTTTTATATCTTTTGTGTCCTGTTGCTGCTTTTATAAAGTCGATTATCTAATTTTTTTAGTTTAACTTCCCAGAACATTGAGACTCCATTGTACTAGACTTTTTTTTTAGTAGTTATACTCATATCTTCCTGACTTTTAAATAACACTACTGCATAATTCCTTAGTCTTCCCCATCTGTTTGGTAGAATGTATACTGCTATTGCCTTTCTGGTTTTGAGCTCTTATAGTAGAATTAATTCAGAAATTCCTTTTGGTATCCCTATTAGTTTTGCTGTAAATTGATTTCATTCTTCTTTTTTCTCTTCTTCTTCTTCATCTATTGTAATTCTTGCTAACTTTCCATTTCTTAGAGGAATTAACTATAGAAATGCTTGGTTTTCTTCTTTTTTTATTTTTATTATTGCTGTTGTTCTGTATGCACTTCTTCAGATTCTGCATTCTGTTACTTTATCTATTTTTCTTACTAGGTACTTAATTTTATACTTTATCATCTCCTTCAGCAAGTTCTATACTGTTACTGCTATTGTGTTTTCTTTATTTTCTTTGTCTATATTTTCTTTTTCTTGGTTGTGTGAATTGTCTTCTATTCTTCTGGCTTTTTTTTTATTCTTCTTTTCTTCTATCAGCTTCTCTTTCTGCTTTGACTTCTTATTTTTTTTGGCCTTCTCTTCTTCTAATTCATCTATGTCTGGAATCATTCTAAACCAATCATTATGTTTTCTTTAGATTTTGTTGATTGCTTTTTCTCTGTTGTATTTACAGTCAAATATGATAATAATTCAAGTGTTATCTCTCTTGAACATTTCTTTGACCTCTTTAACATGTTTGTTAGATACTAGCAATCTGTTAATGAATTTTGTTTTTTTTTCTTATGAACTACCTGGTACATTGTATGCTAATATTTTTGCTGCATACATTCTTTCATTACTGTATTCTCTGTTCAAGGGTAACCAGATGCTTTGTTCTAATGGTTCTTTTATAGTTTGATCTCTGACTTTCCATTGTTTAGTTTCATGGATCTATCTTTTTTCTCTATCTCAGTTTTTTCTTGGTTTCTAATTGCTATAATGATGTTTTTATAGTCTTTTTGCATTATGTCTGTCTTCAATATTTTTATTCTTTCTTCTATATAGTTGTCTATTTTTGTTTCTTCAATTATCAAGCTTGTTGTTTCTGTACTTATAACTTCTTTGCTTTTCCTTCTTTTTTGTTTCTCTTTCTTTTCTAAACTTGTATTTTGTCATATTTCTTTTTCATTTATTATTACATCTACTGCTTCTGTCTTTTGTCTCATTTTTTCTATATACAATTCTGGTGTGTTGTTTTTCTCTTTTGATACTGTTTGAACTTTTTTGCTTTTCATACTTTGCACTGCTAGTAGATGTTGGCTTGTGCGGTTTATCTCTTTTGGCCATTTTTCTATGCTTGTTAGGTCTTTTATATCTACCTTAATTATTGCTTCATATATTTTCCTTATTATTACTATTTTTATTAGATCTGTTTTCCATAGTGCTGCTGCTACTATATCTCTTACATTGAAGTGGTTGTCTTTATTTGCTAGTTCTTGCTCTAATTTTTTGCTGCCTATAAGCTTTAGTATTGTCTCTGCTCTTTCATTTACCATTTTTAGCATCATTGACTCTTCTGCTTTTGCTTATGTCATCTGTAGCTGTGTTCTGTGCTGCTTTGTTTACAATCATGTACACTCTGTAATACTTACATGTTTACTCTGTCTATATTTGTACATACCTGTTTGTTTGTCTTTTCATGTGCTCATATGTTTCAAACAGATTTGTGATTCCAGGTCTAAGCTATTTCCCCAAAATTTTTGCTTTTTGAGGTTCATTTAGAAAGTTTGTCTTTTCTTTACTTGCTTCTTGGTTTGTTTTCTTCTGCTGTTTTACTTGTTAGTTCTATTTTTGCAGCTCTTTCTTTTTGTTAAGTCTTTGAGACAGTTTTGACAGTAGTTTTCTTGTTAGTTTTGATTTTTGTTTCTGCAGGTTTTGTGTTTTGGTAATCAGTAAAAAGAGTTGATGATATAGATTTTTGACAATACTATTAAATTAATTAAAGCTTATAAAATATCTATAAAGAAATAGATTGGATAAAAAATAAATACAAAATATATATAAAAATCATATAACTAACCAAATTATTAGATTTTGTTAAAAAAAAGAATATAAAAGTATATTATATTAAGTTATCTAAATTGGTAATTTAGTCAAATTTGTTAGTTCTAAGTAATAATTAGTAAAAGATAATGAAGAAAATATTAAAAAAATAAGTACTAGAATTTTAGTAAACTTTATAAAAATAAAAATAAAATAATGTAGCAGTTAAACAAATAACTTCTATGATTACAAATGTTAGGTAACTATAACATATTGCATAAAACTAGATTAGCTGTATATAAGACATTATAAGCTCTAGTAAGTCTCTTATTAAGAATAAAATAGTTCTAAGAATATTGATAAGTATCAGAAACTTGAATAGACTGTGCTTAGAAAATGTTTTTATAATACAAAAGGATTGCATATTTAAAGAGTTTAAATAGACAAGACCTGTAATTAGCTTACAAATATAGTATTTAGAATAGAACTATATAGTAATATATAGACAGACTATTTAAATTAGGCATCAAAAGTGTATATGTAACTAGTTGTAATCTTTAATATAAGGAAGCTTCTGAAGGTACTCATGTTTTACAAAAACTTAAATAAAAATATCACTTTTTAAAAATAGAAATTTTTAATTTAAAAAAAAAAATAAATAATAAAAAAAATAAAAATTAAGATAATATAAAAGAAAATTTATACAAGATTATTTAAGATTAACATATTACAAAATTATTTAATAGTTATCTGTTATCTTTAATCAATTAAAATTAAGAAATTTAATTAAAGGTAGAGTATATGATTTTCAAATTATATATAAAACTTTTGGTAAATTTTTATTTAATTAAAAATAGAAAAATATTTT
>CAJVQA010012381.1:0-10148 GCA_910591915.1 Cetraspora pellucida
TTTGCATTCCTTTGTGTAACTACAGACCTTGTCCCAAAGAACAATGTCATGTGACCATTACACAAATGCCATGTGACTTGCCAGTCATGCTGGTGTGACACAGATTACAGGTATCTTATCTCAACCAATTGCAAGAGGCAGTTAACCATAACACAGAGAAGATTTTCAAATTTTCCATCGACACTGGGATTTGAACTCTGGACTTGCCACTTGGGGGTTGACAACCTGACCACTTCACTAGGTCACCACACCCCTTATTTAAATATCTTATCTTTATAACAAATAATAATAATTAGTATAAATTATAAATAAATTTATTTAAATTAAATTATTTAAATTAATTTATATAATATTAGAGACAGGATTAAAAAATTTCAATTACAGAGACCATTAATATTACATATATATTAAAACTAGTAAAAGATTATATTCATCACAATTAATTTGTAATTGATCACAGAAAAGAGAGATTTACTATAGATTAAGTGTTATATTTTTAAGGTTATAGTTATATAAACTAGACCAATAAAATAAGTTTTATTTAAAAATTTATATAAAACTATACAAAGATAATTTTTTGTTTCTTATACAGTAACTTTAAAATTCTAAAATATTTATAACTACTTGATTTTTTTAAAATAAATTTTATATGAAATTTTTTTTTTTAAAATATTTATTTTTTCTCATTATAATTTGAGTTTTCTTTAGATTTCTTGTTTATTTTTCTTATTTTCTGATTATATTAATATTCAAAAATCCTTTTAAATAAAGTTTCAAAGATTATTTATTAAAAAAAAAGATAGCTGCATAATGTAGTCATGCTAGAAACTGAAAACAAAAGAAATATAGTAGTTAAAAATAGTTCAAGTAATATACAAACAAGAACTGATCTAACATCTTATTAATATATTGCAAAATATTTAATAAACACTATAGGTAATCAACTCATATTAGTTAATCAAACAAAATTTACAAGGCATCATATAATAAATTATCTTTGACAATCAATATTTATTATTTAATTAACCCAATGAAAAATTCTACAAAAAAAGACAAAAAATACTAAATATCAGATAAATATATAAATTAATTTGCATCAGTTTGCCAATATTACATCTAAAATTTCTTTTTTATTATTATTAATTATCACAACTATGATATTGCTTATGTTTTATTTTTTGTATTTAAATTATGCTTTGTGATTACATATGTGAATATACATGCATGTCTATTGATTTATATATGTGATAAATTGTTTGCAAACAGATACCACTTATTTACAACTATAACAAACTGACAGTTCTGAAAGAAAAAAAAAGTTCATTATAGAAAGTTACTATGTTTTCTTAAAGGCAATTGCATTTTTTATACTAAACAATTATAAAATTTAAAAAATTTTAAGTTTACTATATCCAGAGTTCGTTATATAGAGGTTCGTTATATCCAGAGTTGACTGTACTTCATTATTTCATCACTCTGTTTCTGGTAAGTCCATTTTTCTAAAATGCCATTTCACCAAAGTCATAATACCTGTCTACAATCTATTTTACTAACATGTAGAGATGGGCAAATCACGTTTTCTTCAAAAATCCCGCGCATGACGCGCCGCTCAAAAATGCGCAGTTGATCCTCAATTTTGGTCTGCATTATACATAATTTTGGCCGGAATTTAATTTTTTAATTGAAAAAATAGAAATTTTAAGGATTAACGCAGGAACATATTTCACTTAGGGTTGAAATTACATTTTACATATTTACAAATCATGTAATTTCACATAAGTTTTAGCAACATAGTACCAGTACTATGAAAAATTTAGCTAGCATTATTGAACTTCAATAAAGTTTATTGATCAAATCGATGCCAAGGCAATCACATTGAATCATATGATAGAATGATTACGTTTCTTACAAATTATGGTAATTTCCAGTCCTAATTTTCCCTTAATGAGTGGCCACGATTTCATTAGTAAAAATTCGTGTACTAGGAGGAACCGTTGATGTTACACAACTGATTCTTCACCCTGCGTGCTATGTATAAAAAAATCACTATTGCAATACCAGATCATTCCAATTTATTATAATAAAATGGTGTTGGATTATAATCATAACATGTACTAGCGGAATGATCTGGTATTGTGAAATTAATTTTTTTATACATAACACGCAGGGTGAAGAATCAGTTGTGTAACATCGACGGTTCCTCCTGTTCTTTGCCTAACTTTTTTGATCGTTGATCAAAAGTAGTGAATTTCTTGTGTAGCAAGGTCTAAACGCAGTAATTACATTGAGAACGTCCTTGCTAAAAGTTTGCATATGTCTAACTTTTGTTAAATGATTCCAAATATCATGATTACCATGCATGTTAGGGAAGTTTCAAGAACACGGAACCCAGTGATCATCACATCACATGATCAAACACTCGGCCTAAGTTAGGGATAGGGTTAGGTGGTATTTTAATTTAGGCGGCCGATTATTAGTGCTGGTAAACAAATGACGGCTGGGTTTCGTGTTCTTGAAGTGTCCCACATGTTATATTTATTTTTAAAAAGAATAACTTATATTTATTTATTATAACAAAGAAATTTTGGTACGTAAACAAAAGATATTAATGTCAAAAAGGTAAATTCTTATCAAAAATATATCAAATAAATAAAAATAAATTCTAATTTGGAATTAGCTTAATATGTTAATGCAGGCCAGATATTATATTAATGCTAGCCAGATGATATGATAATGCCGGCCAGATAATTTTATTTTTGGATTATATTAAAAATCTCGCACGTGACCATCTAGTTTATTTCACCGACAAAGTAATTCTGGTCATTGTCGTTAGGGTCAGGTTAGAATTAGGGTTAAGCTTAGTGCACTTATTTAAAAAACCTATCAATGAATTGATCTTCGGTGAAATGACAGACCTTGCTAGTAAAATTGATTTTCGGTATTTCAGAAAAAATGGATTTCGGGAAGTTAAATCAGAACCGATTTACAAAACCCGAAATTTCCAATAACTTGCTCGTATTTTATGCTCTACTATTCTGAACTTTTCCAATAATAAGACTTACGTTAATGGGTCACCCGTGAGTTGGCTTACAGCACCACTAATTGGGTGACGATTTAACCCCTGTTGATTTTTTTAATCATTCGGCCTAGATTGATCGACATCACCTGCATTAAGCTAATTTTTTAAGGGTATTGCTATTGCCACCCCCTATTTTTGCTAATGCCGCCACCCTTTATATAATCTAACCCTAATTAAGAATTAGGGTTAGGAATGTTGGAGGCCAATCAGATTAAGCAAGGGGTGGCATTAGCAATTCCCTTTTTTAATTCTAATTCTGTCGATCACGATCTGCACAGAATTCTTGTTGCCCAAAAATGTACTGATTTACGTAATAAAATATTCTGTATTTTTTTTGGCCAATAAATCAGGAATCTTTCATTGAAGATGACGACCAAACAAAAGAAAGGCACGTTTCTCTAATTTTTTGTTTCTTTAAGTTTTATTTTAAATGTTGATCTTTTAATTTTATCCACCTAGGTCCAACGCAGGTTTGACAAAAACCATTCTATTTGCTTTCTCATATTATATTAATATTCTCAATGAACAAATTCTTTCACCACAAATGAATCTGAATGAAAAATAATAGGCAGAATTGATGTTAAAAGCATGTTCTGAAATAGTAAACGAATTAATAACAGCCCATGAACAAAACAAAGATGTTAATCTGAACGGATTGAAAACAAAACATTCAAGACTTAATAAATTATCAAATCAGCCTAAATTGGTTGACATTATTTCAGCTATACCTGAACAGTATAAAAATGCATTAATTGGAAAATTGAAAGCCAAGCCTATTAGGACTGCTAGTGGTGTATGTTTTAAGATAGATATTTTGCGCAGAAACTGTGTATTAGTAAATTGGATCTTAAGTAGCAAAAGAGTAAAAATATAAGAAATTAATATTTTTTTCTTTTTATAAATAGATTGCTGTTGTAGCTGTTATGTGTAAACCACATCGATGTCCTCATATTGCAGTCACAGGAAATGTTTGTGTGTAAGCAAATTTATAATCATATAGGCGAACTTAATATACTCATTCATAATTTCAATTTTTTAATTTGCCTTCTTGGTAAAATTATGCAGATATTGTCCAGGTGGTCCAGATTCAGATTTTGAATATTCAACACAATCATATACTGGTTATGAACCAACAAGTATGAGAGCTATTAGAGCAAGATATGATCCTCTAGAACAAGCCAGAGGCCGTGTTGATCAATTGAAAAGCTTGGGTCACAGTGTTGATAAAGTATTTATCAACAAATTATAATTTAATGTGATGATTATTATTTGTGCACTATAACATTATGATATTATGTATATTTTTTAATACCAACAAGGTTGAATATATTATTATGGGTGGTACGTTTATGTCACTGCCTGAAGATTATAGAAATTGGTTTATTGCCAATTTACATAATGCTTTATCTGGTCATACAACTAATGATGTTGATGAAGCTGTAAGGTATAAAGCATGTCCTTTTATGCCAAAATATAAACTAAATGTAAACAAGGAATTGTCCTATTATAGATATTCGGAGCAAAGTATGACAAAATGTATTGGAATTACTATTGAAACGCGTCCTGATTACTGTTTGAAGCCACATTTGAGGTATTAATGACTCACATGATGTCTAATTAATATTACCATCTATGTTCTCAACTCGTGTTTATTCCTTTTACCTAAAAAGTCAAATGTTACGGTATGGATGTACTCGCTTAGAAATAGGCGTACAGAGTGTATACGAAGATGTAGCAAGAGATACAAATCGTGGTCACACGGTTAAAGCCGTAACTGAAACCTTTCAATTAGCAAAAGATACAGGATTTAAGGTTGTTTCTCATATGATGCCAGATTTGCCCAATGTTGGTATGGAAAGAGATTTGGATCAGTTTAAGGTATCTTGGAATTTATTTTTACTACAGTCAAACCTCAGTTATAGCACCATTAAGTTATATCTCAAGCTAAGTTATATCCCCACTATTTAGCAGAATAAATATCCTATATTTGTTAAATATTGCCTCAGTTATACCTCTACCTAAGTTATGTATCCAAAAACTCTGGACAAAAGGGATATAACTGAGTTTGACTGTATATGATTCCTATTTTATATAAAAATGGTTAATTGTTTATATACTTATTATATAGGAATATTTTGAAAATCCTGCCTTTCGAACCGATGGGCTAAAAATTTATCCAACTTTGGTTATTCGTGGAACTGGTAATAAATTTTATTACTATATAATTAATGTCGCAGCTGAAGATGGAAACGATTGAAGTTGTAGATCAGGGTCTACATTTAAAAATATAAACCACTTTCATCATTAAACTCTATTCTAACTAAACTAGCTAACTATAAAGGGAACAAAAAATGTAGTCTAAAAAATTTTAAAAATTCATATTGAAATAAGTCTAACTTCCAACTTTAGCTTCATTCGCGATGATTCATAAATTTATTTCATCTATATTTAATTTAAAAACTTTTTTTCGATTCTATAGGACTTTACGAATTATGGAGAACAGGTCGATATAAAAATTATACGCCTAACGCATTGGTTGACCTGATTGCTAGAATTCTAGCCCTTGTTCCTCCTTGGACTAGAATTTACAGAGTACAAAGGTATGTATAAGAAATATATTAATATATTACCATGCAATTTGTGTATATTTGATAATGACTTACCAATTTACGAAACATAAATGAAAGGGATATTCCAATGCCCTTGGTTACATCAGGAGTTGAGCATGGTAATTTACGTGAGTTGGCATTAAATCGAATGAAAGATTTAGGTATCGAGTGTAGGGACGTCAGGACTCGAGAAGTTGGAATTCAAGATATTCATAATAAAGTTAAACCCGAAGAGGTTATTTAACATGTTAATATTTCTAGTAGTTTTGAAACATGAGACTATTATTAACTTAATTTCAACATTAAAAGGTTGAATTAATAAGACGTGATTATGTAGCAAACGGTGGTTGGGAAACATTTTTATCTTACGAAGATCCAAAACAAGATATCCTAATAGGTTTATTACGACTTCGAAAATGCACCACTAATTCTCCACATAGTGTGTTTCGACCAGAACTTATTGAATATCCAACTTCAATTATAAGAGAGTTGCATGTTTATGGGAGCGTAGTACCAATGCATAGTAGAGATCCTATGAAGTTCCAGCATCAAGGATATGGAACTTTGCTGATGGAAGAAGCAGAACGAATTTCTCTGGAAGAACATGGAAGTGCAAAAATTGCTGTTATTAGTGGTATTGGAGTTAGAGGGTATTATGAGAAATTGGGATATCGATTGGAAGGTAAGTGGAACGATGTTGATTTTGAAAATTGTTGAATTGATGTTTGTTGTTAATCTTAAGATTATATGTATTTACTTTAGGACCCTATATGACTAAAATGTTGAAATAATCACTTGAAAAATATGTATAGTAGATAAGTCGAATTATTACTGTATTAATAGAATATTTTTTTCACAAAAATTCCCACCAAAAAGGTGCAGTTATTTACTTTTATTGATTTTTTAAAAGTGCTTATATTGGTGTTGTTTGTCGTGTGTTAGGAAGCCAAGAATAACACGATTTAGACAATGCATTACGAGACTTTTTGATTAAATCATATATTAGATATTTTCAATATTGATTTTATTGTTTTTTTTTTTATTTTATTTACAGTATTCATTCAATTTATAAATAGTTCATGATCAAAAGGCTGATTTCATATTTTAAATAAGATATTCCTTTATATTAATATGGCAAGCCGGGTTAAATTTAGTCGTTTGATTGATTTAGTTCAAAGTATAACTTTTATTAGTAGAATAAAATATTAAGCCATTTTTATTATTATAGTCTAATCTGAATTTATTTAAAAGGTTATCAGTCTTAAAGATCTAATTATTATATTAAAAACATTGTGGATTGATTTGAAAGAGTGAATTGTATTTATTCCTTAGTCTGTATTAGGAGCAAATTTGCCTTCAATATAGTAAAAATTTTATAAATCTTCAAATTGCTTAAAAAATTATTAATAATAAGGGGTCTATAATCTTTATAAAAAATATTTTTGAAAATATATTTTATTAACTTTATTAAAAAATTTTTATTATTATTAGAAAGATTTTGAATAATTAAATTTTAAAGTTTATTATTATTATTTTTTTTTTGATATTAAGGTAACTTCTTTGGTCTTTTGATTTTTATTAATGATTTTTTTAGTAATATGATTCTATGAACCATTACAGGAGAGCATACAATTGGTTACACATATAATTTTTTTATATTACATATTTAAAGAGTCTGCTCAAATGTTTTTTACCAATTGTTGTACCTAATACCTTTGCTTGAATATTCCACTTTAAACTCTCTGAACCTGTAATTTGTATTAACATTATTGGGTTATACCTAGATATCCAGATTATCATCTCAACCTTAGAATTATTTTATTCTTAAGATAAATCTTTCAGAGTTTTCTGTATTCATTTTTACAGTTAATTTAAATATTGCTATGGTAGAACCAATATTTGTGGTCAAAGTTATATTATTTAATTGCTATGCCTTTATAGAGTTTATACAAATTCTAGCATTTACATTACTATATAAGTTCAGTACTTTAGTATACCTCTGTATTTTTATTTGTCTTTTTACTAGATTCCCAATCCAAATAGTTCATATAGGACTATAATCAGTCTATCTATATATCAGATTAATCTAATATTTTTTTCCTCTAATTTATTTTAACGGTCTGGTTGGTGATATCTCTAAGACTCTCAACTCAGAGATTCTTGTCTGTTCAGCTACTATAACTAGGTACTATGACCTTGGTATTTGTTTTTTTTATATTAGCTTTTATAATAGAGTTGGCAAAGATTTAATTATTTTTTTATTCAGGTCTTTTTACATAAACTTTTTATTATACAATTTCAATGAATTTACATAGTCACAAGGACTTATCTAGTGTTTGCATTATCCAATTTGTCAGTTTGTATTCTTTTATATAACTAGTTACACAAATGTTTCATAATCAGTCAGTCATGCTAATATGATCATTATTACAAATATTCTAATCTAATCATTAGTAATAGATACTATAATATGAATATTACATAGGTAATTATCTAAATTTTTATTGTTGATAGAATTTGAATAAACAATCTACTACTTGAAAGGTTGACAACCTGATCATTTTACTGGGTTGTTACACTTTTTTAAAGTTTATTATTTAAAATATTTTATTATTGAATTTAAATTAGATTTTCTAAAATTTTATATATTTCTAAAGTCAAAAAATATTTTTGTTTTAAATATAAATTTAAATTTTAACAAATAAATTATAAAATTATTTTTTTTAATAAATTCTATTAAATTATATATAATTTATTAAAATAAAATATTCAATAGATAACAAATTAATTAAAAATAGTAACAGAATTTTAAAATAATAAAAATTTTCCAAAATTATAAAATTATAAAATATATACAATTTAAAAATAAAAATACTTGGTTTAAATTACAGATAAACTAGTCTGAGCTTCTATTTTTTTTATAATATTTTTAATAGTAAATTTATACTTTATATAAAAATTTTAAATAAATATTCAATAAGATAAAGACATAACCTCACCATTAATATTAAAAAAAAATTAAAATAAAAATACTAAATTTAAATTATATATAAACTTAATAATAAAATTTTTTATATTTAATTTTATAAAAAATTATACTAAATAAACTAATATTAATTTATAAGAAAAGTTTGTAAAGCAGATTTTTCTGATTTTAATAATACTAAAATTATTAAATTTAATTAAAAACTCAGTAAAATATTAAATATAAAAATTTATTAATTAAATTTTATTTATTTATTTATATAATATCAAGTAGGAAAAATAGTAATACATGGGTATATCAATTGAATATAAATATATAAATAAAATATTCCTAAACTACACTATTATTGCTATATATATAATAACATCTAGTGTAATATTAACCTTTAATTTTTTGTTTAGTTAAATCTACTATTGTAATTATTAACTACAGAGGAGGGTAAAAAAAACCTTTAAGATTATTTTAATTTAATAAAAGCAGGTATATATAATGAAATTTTGAGAAAGAGTTTTAAGAATAAATTGGTCTATATTGGTATTAAATACAAATATATTATTATTGGAGTTAGAAGGTTATATAATTGGTAATCAGGCATTAATTTTTTTTTTAGTAAAAGTAGTAATTCCTCATACTGATTTTTATTCATGTTGTTTAGTATTATGAGTTTGCCAGATAATAAGTTTGAACCAGTTGAGTAGAGAGTTAGATAAAGAGATAAAAAAGTTGTTAATTAGCTTTTTTAAAATTAGTTGAAGTTGTTTATATTGATCAAGTGTAATTGTGTTTTGAATAAGTAAAAGTATTGAATTATATATAGTAGAGTTGGAAGATTGATTTTGTGAGTTAAGAATTTGAATTATAGTATGTGGTATAGCTTCTGAGAAGTTTAAAGAGCTTAAGATATTGGTGGTTTCATTAATAAGAATGTTTTGTAGATTGTAAGTATAAAGTAAGCATTGGAGTAAATGTTTAGTACTTTCATATTAATTACAATAAGAGCAATTTGGAGTTAAATAAAATAAGAAATATTGAATATTTAAATTTGACATTGTTGGTAAGTTATTAAGAAAGATTTTATTTCTAATTGAATAAAGTTTCAAATTAGAATTTTGAGAATTAATGATTTCAATAAGTAGTAGAATGTTGTTAACATTAAGAGTTTTACACATTTTTGACCATAACATTTGATGTACCAAACCAATTTGAATGAAACAATCACCATTGGATTCAGCTCACTGAGACGATTCTAATGAGCACAAGATCATGTGATTCTGATCACGGGATTATGAGATCGGGACGATTTTGATGAAAAGCACTAATTATAATACATGTGACTTGATCCTGATTGGCTCAAATTACTGTGCCAGAAATCTAGCATTTCTATCATTTCTATCATTTCTATCATTTCTATTAGATCTATCATTTCTATCAGATCTATTAGTTCTATCATATCTATCATTTCTACTATATCTAC
>CAJVQA010012382.1:0-10147 GCA_910591915.1 Cetraspora pellucida
ATTTAAAGTTGCAAATAAAACTTATAAAAGTTAAGCAAACAAAAAACTTATGACGAAAGCAGTTTCATCTGCAACTCAATCTGAAAATCCACCTTCTGTTCCTGGTTTTGCGTGACAACGTCGCGCAGCTACTTATTATATAATTTGATTTGTCAATTATCATGGGTAGATCTAATATCTTCTCATGACTTCTGTTATGCCCGAAATTAAAAATTTTCCTTGTAATTTATTGTCTTGGGAATCGGTAAGCCACATCGTCTATCGCAGTGTTGCTAATTTTGGAATTTCTAGCCTTACAGTGGAAATTTCTAATCGTAAAAGTTCCAGTGGCACTATTGATTTTCGCTTCCAGTGAATTTCCAATGGTCTTCCAGTGTTTCCAGTTAACAACGCTGGTCTATAGGATCGAAATTAGGTCAACCGTCAGTTTGAACTACCAAGAGGTTAACAGCTACCAGGAAGAGCTAGTAACTATCTAAGGGAAAGAAAAACCTACGGGAGTAGCTAGTAACTGACAGAAGTAGCTAGTGTGAGATCCGAAAACGTGACTGATATCACGTGTCATAAATCCCGAATGTCAGAAATGTCAGATATGTCAGATATATTTGATATATCTGACATATCTGATATATCGCCTATATCGCATAAGTGTGATATATTAGATATATGCGATATATATGATAAATTAGATACGTTCGATATCCTAGACAAGTTCATAATGTAAATAGACAAGACAGTTTATTATAAATAAAGGGCAATTCGCCCAGGAGAAAGGGGAGTGATTACAATTATGAAACATAAACTAAATACCCGACCCATAGTAAAGTGAAAGTGTTGCCTTATACGACCAGTTATTATCGTAAACCCCATCTCTAACAATATCCGTTAACCCCAACAATAAACTAAACCTGTAATTGATCGCTCGCCTAGTCACATGCCCGGTAAACCGTAATGAAAGACCCGAGAAGAGTTCTAACTCCGATTCGACGTAGTGAAATCCCGGTTGAGACAAACGAAAGACAATAAGAATTAGGTTGAAGAAAAGACTCAAGAGAAGAGACCAGTACTTACCTACGGACGATAATCCACTCGCCAAATCTAACACGTCTGTTTCGACTTAGCCGCCATAGGTAACACGAGAGTTGGCTTAGTAAAGAAGAAGACTCACCGAATTCCGAGACGACACTATTAACTGACAGAAGTAGCAAGCAACTGACAGGAGAAGTTCTAATACTTTTAACCAAATTCCAATTTTTTCTCATTTCATGCGCATAGGAATTATTCAGAATCTTTATGAGTTTTCAGAATATTCCGGAACCTATTGAAAATTTCCGGCTCATATTATCTATTGCAGTATTGCTTCACCGGCATTATAAAAATCATGTGCATTACCTTATAGTAATATAACTAAACAATGCCAATAGTATATTGTTAGTATTGGTTAGTATTACCTTTACTATTTTATTTGTAATCCTACTTATCTTAATAAAGATCCGGCTCTTCTTTATGTTAAACATTGTTATTCAGAATTTGGCGAGTCTGTTCGCAACTCTCGAATAACCTACAGAGGCTAAGTCGAAATAGGCATATTAGACTTGGCTGGTGGTTTATCCATAGGTAAGTACTAATTTCCTTCTCTTATCAGCCCTTGTATAACTTTACCCAGGCTTACAATACGTCGAATCAGAGTTGGAGTTCTTCTTTTGCATTAACGGTTTGGTCATGTGACTTGCAGTGAATGTTCAAAGGCGGTTGTAGTGGTTTATAAATGAATGATAGGGCAACAGTGGGATTAACTACAGTTTATTAGTTTGTATAGAGTAATACTTTCACTTTTATTAGGGGTCAGATATTTAGTGTTATTAGGAGATTTATTGGTATATGGAACAATTCTCTCTTTCTCCAGGCAGAAATGCCCTTTATTTATAATAAACATTTTATTTACATTGGTAATTAATTTCAAACATAAATATAATATCTTTTATGTCTTAATTATATTTAATAAAAGGTTGATATCTCATTTATCACATATGTAACAGAAATGGTATAAGTAAAAAAGTAAGAAAAGTAGCAGAAGTAATGTGTGACCTTGGATTGGGTAAGGATTATTATTTTGATTTGGGCACCTATGATTTCCAAAAAATTGAGCTCACAACATCATATTTTCATTATTCTTTCATAACTTATTAGACAAAGTCTATACTATATACTATATGTATACAAATCTTAAACTTGTTTTTAAAAAGAAATAAAATATGAATTAGTAACATTCATTCCTTAAAGCATAACATTATTAACTAAAGCATAACATCATTAATTAAACTTACTACTACTTATAGTTAATTCACATTTATTTATATTAATATGGGTGAAATGGCAAATTAGTTACTTAACAGATGAATTCATTATATAATCTACAAATGGTTTAGTTGATTAAATTTGAAGAATAATGTGTTTATGTTTGCAGGTTTTATATATTATGAGTTCCAAAATCAGTACCACTGTTATAATGGTCATATGTGGCACATAATCAATTATTAAATTTAGGTCCTGATGCCTACCTGAGTAATTGGTCACATGAAATATAAGATTTATTTTATTTTTCTTACTTTTATTATATTTATTATTTTTATTAATTTGGATAGATTGATGGTATAAGGGACATTTGGTTTTTTAATATTATAATAGAGAAGGGAGTTTTAAGGCTAATATAGTGTAAATAGATAATGTAGAGGAAATTATCCTCGAATGTAAATAAATAGTTTATTATAAATAAAGAGTTTTTCATCTAGGGGGAGTAACAAATAAGACTCCCAAATAAATACAATTGCTAAATAAACTTAAGCATCAGGTTCATATTGAAAGTAAAACTATAACCTAACTCAAACTGAAAACTATCATTAAATCTATTATATCTAACTATCATTTATTTATAAATTACTAAAACTGTATTTTGTTCATTCGCCACAAGTTATGTAACCAAGCCATTAATGTGAGAAAAGAACTCTAACCTGATTTGATATGCTATAACCTCAGGTTAAGGAAGTAAAGAGAGAAAAGAGAAGGCAAGAGTTAATAAAAGAATAGGTTAAAGGAAGAACTTAGAAGAGAAGAGTAGTACTTATCTACAGATAAACAACCCAGCAAAATCTAATATATCTATTTCGACTTAGCCACTATAGGTTATATAAAAGTTGAATTAGAATAGCAACTAAATCATCAATTTACCAAATTACAATATATTGTTATGAAAGCAGGAAATTATTTTGGTTAAAATGTATTACAAGTAGGTTTCTTTATTATAGAATTTGTAATGTTTAATTATATTATGTAAGATTTGTATAGAAAGATGAGTTGAGTAGTTTTTAGTAGCTGCAAAGTTTAGATTTGATAAAAAATTTTGATTTGAAATAATATTATCTAGTCAGTTTGTGAATATTTTAGTAAAACTTTTTTGAAAAATTCTATTATAGAGATTGTCAAACTTGATTTAGTTATAATTTCAGTTTGATTTTTTAGAAATTAAAAAGATATTAGAAGATTTTTAGTCTAAGAGGATTTTCTAAAGTTAAAAATATTTGTTTAAGAAAAGAAAAAAATATTTTGTGCTTTAGAACTAGTGAATTTTATATGTTTATAGTAGGTTTTAAGAAGTTCTACTATTTTTTGATTAAATAGATCAGAAATTAGGTTTTGACATTCTTATTCAGATATATTATGTATGAGATTTTGATAATAGACTTCAAATTCAATATGTGATTTATAAAGTGAAAAGTATTCTAATAATAATGAAATAGTTTCAAAAAGATTAGGTTTAAAATATTTAGTGAAGTGATGTTTAATTGCATTTAGTATTTTCTCATGTTTTATAAGAAAATTAGTATTAAGAAATAATCTATTAATATAAATATAGTTGTATTTTTTAAGTACTTTTTTATAAAAAAGTTTAGATATTTCTTTAAATAATTTGTTTTGATCTTCTATTTTTTCTTTGATTTTTTCATATATAAATTGTTAATATTGGTGATTAAGTGCAATTTTAATAAGTTAGAATTCTTCTTTAACTTGGGTCAAGAAGGGTAAAGGTGTTTGAAGTGAGCAGTCTAAGTATTTAGTTTGGTATTTAGTAAGTAGTATATTAAAGTTGATTGAATATATATTATTTTTAAGAAATTGTATTTTTTTATAATAGAAATAAAGTAGAAAGTAGAGGGTATGACAACCTAGTAAAATGGATAGGTTATCAATTTCCAAGTGGCAGGTCTAAAGTTCAAATCCTAGTGATAGTGAAAATTTGCAATTCTTTTTGTATTACAGTTAATTGTCTTCTATAATTAGTTAAAATAAGATATCTGTAATCTTATCATATCAGCATAATTGAAAGATCTAGACATTAGTATAATGTTATATAAAAGAATACAAACTAGTACTGAGCAGTATGAATTCAAGATTAGTTCTTAGGTCATGTAAATTATAGAAACTAGGTAGGAAGATGGAAGCCTACTTGAAAGGCCTAAGTAGAGAGGTAACCTAAACTTTCGATAATGTTACTGTAAAGACTAAACTTATAAAACAAAGCTAGAACTTATAAAACTAGACAAATATGCTAGTCTTTGAGAAGAAACTAGATAAACCAACCAGACTACTGAAATTTCCAGATTTTGAAGAAAAAAGATACATGCTAGCAAATATATAAACCAGAGGTATGATTATGGTTTATATTTTTGGCTATCTGAAATAACAGCTTGGTGAAATTTGAAATAAATACCAAAGTAATAAGAATATGTTATAAAGTTAGTACTGAGGTTAGGTTAAACTTTATAAGAGCATAGCAGTTTAATAATACACCCTAACTACCAGTATTAGTCTTAGCTATAGTGATATTAGGTTAGCTGTAATAATAGAATACAGAAGATTCTGAAAGGTTTAGTCAAAATCAAAGATTCCAAAGAACTATTTTAAAGATATAGTTGTTATAACATATTTTTATTGACATTAACTGAGATCATTAGTAGGCAGAGATAGGTGATTAGATACAAAAACTAAAGTGCTTAGATAGGAAACTTATAAGTAGGTTCTAGGTATAGCAACTAATATAAAACCTTCAAGCAGACTACTTAAATTAGACAATAACTAAAGTTATATAAGTAGCTAATTGTATACTTTTTCTATAGTTGACCTCTGTGATTGTTATGCAACTATACTATCAATAAAATTCTAGATCACAAATATTTACTTTAATATTTAAAAAAAAAATAAATAAAATAAAAAGTATTTTGGTAAAGTTGAGTCTTTGATTTCTTTAATTGATTTAATTTTTTTAAAAGAAATATGCTTAGTTGAAGTTTTAATTAATATTTTGTAAATTTTATTCCATATAGTATTAAGTTAGTTTTGATTTGCAATTAATAGGATTCTAGAAACTAAGTGTTGAAGGTTTTTGGTTGTTTAATTAGCATAGTTTTAAAGATTTTCTTTAATGCAATTTTTCCAAAAAAAAATTTGCATTTGTGTTGTTTATAAAGTTTAGGTTTATTAATTATAATAGAGATTTCTAGGATTATATTGTGATTAAATTATATCAGTTGCAAGAATTTAAGTATAATCAATATTAGTAATAGATAAATTAGTTCAGATTTGATCAATTCAGCTTTGTATATTATTATAACTAAAAATAAAGTTATAAATATTTGAATAAAGAACTTAAAAGATATCTTTGAATTGAAAGCTAATTAGATATTGAATGATTTGACTTTAGAAATTGATAATTTTTTTGAGAGGAATCTGTTAATTCTTGAATTTGGAACACTATTTAGGTCTTCTATAATAATTAATTTATATTTGTTATTTTGAATAAGGAAAATTAAATAATTTTAAACTTCTTTGCAAAGTTGTTTTTTCTTATAAGTTAGAAAGTATATTTGAATAAGTCTGATTGATATATTTTTGAAGTGAAAATCAAGACCAATTATATGTCTATTAAAATTATAAGACTTGGTAATATATTTGAAGATTTTTTGATAAACAAAAATACTAACTTCAACTTAATGAAAATTTGTGAATAAGCTTTAAAAACTAACATAATTTTGAATTTGATTGTTTAAAAATTTGTTTTCTTTAAAGAATAGATGTGTTTTAGAAAGTTCAAAATTTTCAAAATTTTCTTATTATAAGAGTTTAGTTAAGATAAGTTTTTATTATCTTACTAAGTATTGGAAACCAATAAGGTCTGAAGCAAACTTTTTTAATAATATATATACAGAAAGTGTATAAATAAGATATCTGGGTCATTAATTTATATAAATTAGATCAAGTGATTTGGTTGGTCATACATGTGATATGAGAATTTTTATTGTTTTCTTTTTTGTTACACTGATCTGGCAATTTTATTGGCTATCACACGTGTTCGAACAGACAGACATTGCATGGTTTGGTGTAGTAGTATAATGTTCTATGCTATGCTTTGGACAATAAATGTTCATTAATATTTATTGACCTAATTTTAATTAGAAAAGAGGTATGTTCAAATAAGATTATTGATAAGATAATTAAAAGTAGTTTGAAAGTGTTTGGGTTAGATAATTGATCAGATATAGAGAAGGAGGCAGAATTTGTATCAGGTATTTTCTAGTTAAAAATAGATAATAAAGATAGATAGTCATATGTTTTATAAAGAGAAGAATCTATTATAATATAATTTGGTAACATTTATTCTATAGTATTTAAGTAGATATGTGTTTTTATTTTGTTAAAGTTTATAGATATTTTATTGGATTAGAAAAAAAATTGTAATATAAATTTGAATAAAATTGTTAAGTGTAACAAATTTTAGTATTGTGATAAGTTGTGATATTTTATAAATTTGTTGTAGTATTTGTTTACCTCTGTAGAAGTTGAAGTATTAAAAGCAGAAATAATGTTTGTAATATTTTTTATAGAATTGCTTACTGTTTTAAGCTTAGCTTGTATAGTTGTGAAGGATACTATAATCTGTCCTATATATTGAGTCTAGTTATTATTTTTTTTGGTATTAAGGTGACCTCTTTGGTCTTTTGACTTTTATTAATCACTTATTAGTATTGTGGTTCATTGAACCACTACAGAAGAGCATACAATTGGCTACATGTGTAACTTTTCTATATTACCTATTTAAGGAGTCCACCTGAATGTTCTCCACCAATTGCCGTACCTAACACCTCTGCTTGAATGTTCTACTTTAAACCCTCTGAACCTATAACTTGTATTAATATCACTAGTTATTTCAGATGTATCAGATTATCATTCTCAACCTTAGAACTAATTTATCTTCGAGGTAAACCTTTTAGAGCCTTCTGTACCCATTTTTACAACTGATCTAGATATCACTATGACAGAATTAACACTTGTGGTCAAGGCTAACCATTAAACTGCTATGCTCTTGTAGAGTTCACTTAGACCCCAGCATCTACTTTATAGCATAACCCCAGTACTTTAGTATATATCTGCCTTTTATCCAGCCTTTTTATCAAACTCCCAATTCAGATAGCCTATATAGGACTATGACTAGTCTATCGGTATATCGGATTGGCCTGATATCCTTTTCCTTCAGTTCGTTCTGGTGGCCTAGTTTGTGGTATCACTAAGACTCCCAACCTGGAGGTTCTTGCCCATCTGGCTATTATGACCAGGTACTATAACCTTGGTATCTGTTTCCTTGGACTAGCCTTTACAGTAGGGCCATCGAAGATCCAGCTACTTCTCTACTTGGGTCTTCTCAAATGGACTTCTTGTTACCCAATTTCAACAGATTTACATGGCTACAAGGACTTATCTAGTGTTTGCACTGCCCAATTTGTCAGTTTGCATTCTTCTGTATAACACCATACTTACACAAATGCCCCATGAACTGGCAGTTATGCTAGTGCAACTGCCATTATAAGTATCCTAACTCAATCGTTAGTAACAGTTGCCATAATACGAATATTACATAGGTGATTATCCAAATTTTTGCCATTGATAGGATTTGAACACTTAATCTACCACTTGGGGGTTTGACAACCTGACCACTTCACTAGATCATCACACCCCTGAGTCTAGTTATTATAATTCTGGTTCTTCATTACTGTTATTAGACTTTTAATTTAGATAGTTTAAAAAATTAGACCTGTTCTTAGTATATCAAGTCTAATTTGATATCCTTTTTTTTAGTTCAATATAGTAGTCTGTTTGGTAGTATTCTTTATCTAAAGGTTTTTATTATTTGATTTTTTTATATTAGTATTTATTTCTTTGATTTAGCTTTTATAATAGTATTATTAAAAATCTATATTACTTTTTTACTTAAACCTTTCTAAATAGATTTTAGTTTTTCTTAGTTTTATAGATTTATAATATATTAATTATGCTAATATAACTATAGTTACAAGCATATTATTTAAACTGATTAATAAAATGTTATCACTATAATTTATTTATATATTATATAGATTATTAATTAAATTTTTACTATTGTTAAGTTTTGAACTTATAACTTACTACTTGGAGGATTGACAACTTATTTACTTTACTAAGTTATTATATTTCATAATTTAGATTTTTATATAAATATTAAATATTTATATTTAGTAATTTTCTTAATAACATAATTTTATTGTGTTAAATATTTATACAACATTCTTTTGTTTAAATAATTTTAATATATAGTTTGAATTTTATTTTTATATTTAGATAGTATTTCTTAAATTTTACTATAAAATTATATAAAATATTATTAATATTTGGTTTAATATATTTTATTTAAATTAAATAACTATTTAATTTTAGATATGGTTAAAAATAAATTTTTAAAATTTTCAAATTTAATAATATTTTTTTTTTTTAGTATTAAGGTGACCTCTTTGGTCTTTTGACTTTTATTAATCACTTATCAGTATTGTGATTTAATGAACTACTACAGAAGAGAGTACAATTGGCTATATGTGTAACTTTTCTATATTACCTATTTAAGGAGTCCACCTGAAGGTTTCTTACCAATTGCCATATCTAATACCTCTGCTTGGGTGTTCTATTTTAAACCTTCTGAATCTGTAACTTGTATTAACTCACTGAGTTATATCCAGATGCCCAGATCATTGTTTCAATCTTAGGACTAATTTATCCTCGAGATAAACCTCTCAGAGCCTTCTGTACACATTTTTATAGCTGATCTAGACATCACTATAGCAGAACCAATACTTGTGGTCAGGGCTGACCATTAAACTGCTATGTCTTTGTAGAGTTTACTTAGACTCTAGCATCTACTTCATAGTATAATCCTGGTACTTTAGTATACTTCTGCCTTTTCATCTGCCTTTTTATCAAACTCCCAATTCAGATAGCCTATGTAGAACTATGACCAGTGCATTAGTATATTGAATCAGCCCAATATTCTTTTTCTCTAGTTTGTTTTAGCAGCCTAGTTGGTGGTACTCCTTAGACTCCCAACTCAGAGGTTCTTGCCTGTCCAGCTACCATGACCAGATACTACGACCAGATACTATGACCAGATACTACAGCCTTGGTATCTGTTTCTCTAAGCTAGTCTTTACAGTAGGGCTTTCAAAGATCCAGCTACCTCTTTACTCAGATCTTTCCAAATAGACATCTTGTTACTAAATTTCAACAAATTTATATAGCTACAAGGACTTATCTAATGTTTGCATTATCTAAATTGTCAGTTTGCATTCCTCTGTGTAATGCCATACTTACACAGATGCCCCATGATCTGCCAGTCATGCTGGTGTGACTGCCATTACAGATATTCTAATCTAATTATTAGTAACAGTTGCCATAATACGAATATTATATAGGTGATTATCCAAATTTTTGCCATCAATAGGATTTGAACACCCAATCTACCACTTGGAAGGTTAACAACCTGTCCACTTTACTAGGTTGCTACACCTCTCAAATTTAATATTATAATTTTATATAAAAGTATACAAAAAATATAAAAACATAGTAAATAATTAAATCTAAGTATTATATTAATTAATATATATAAATATAAAGAATTTAAAGAAAATATTTACTTTTTTTTTTTTTTTAAGTTAAAGTCTTGCTCGTATCTTTATTAAGTAATTTATAAAATAGTAACATATGTGCAGTACATATATTTCTACTATTTGTA
>CAJVQA010012383.1:0-10146 GCA_910591915.1 Cetraspora pellucida
AAAATATATTTTCTACTTAATTGGTTTTGCAAAAATTCAACAAAATCTAGACTTTGAAACAACAAGAAAAGCAATCTTAGAATTAATGAATGAACTACTAATTCCTTTGTCTGATACACCAGAGCTCATCCCAAACTATCTGTCTCAAGCTATTCTCTTTGATCTACCTATTACAAGCTGCCAGGTCCTAACACCAGCAGTTAGAACACTGTGCTTAATATTCTTTTTTAACAAGCTACCAGACATATATATCGCAGACAATCATGAAAATCTACCAACTTCATATAAAGATTTGAGAGATGAAGTACAAGATTTCTTCCCTATTGTGGACAGAGCTGAACTGAAAAAGCTAGCTTACTATAAAGAAACCTTACAAAAATAGTATATTTTTCAGCAAATCCCAGCTAAATACTTTGATTTACTAGCATCAAAAGGCTCTTTGTCTTCTACTTCACAAGACTTAACATCCAGATTAAGAGAGAAATTTCCCTTCTTACTTGAAAGTCAAAATGATTTAAGAAAAACATCAGACTATTACACATGGATTATTTCTTTACTAGACTGCCTAATGACTATATCATTTCTTGAAGATGACTACCCATAGACCCAACAAACTTAAAAATATCCAACTTTATATTTTTATTATAGAGCACAGAAGAAGTAAACACCTTTATCAAATGTGTTCCATGAATCTATAATATCCCATTACCATTACCACAAGCTTATTGCAACTTCAACTACACAAATCTTCCAGAACTGCCTGAAGATGCAAATTTAGTCACTTTGGTCAACTTAACTTTACCAATATCAACCTCTAAAGAGCTAAGTATAGCAGTTAAAGCATTACAGAAGCACTATTACTTTCATGCCATACCTCAGTCTTGGATTCAGATAGAAAGAAAAAAAAAATAGTTAGAGGTTGGATCAACCTTGCCCAAATTATCATCAACAGTAGAACTTCTTTTGAAATCTTTGATCCACCAAAACAAACAACAATCACACATATACAAATGTTAGATAGAGAAAAAGATGACAATATGGATCTCTAATGAGTACAAGCTATCATATAAACAATCTGCTCTCAGCAGATAATGAGAATGAAACAAAAAAAATTAAACTAAATTTAAATGAAAAAATCAACATAACAATGCACAACATTAGAGGTATCAACAACATACTAAAAATGCAAAACTGGATCGAACACTGTGTAGAATCAAATCTACATATAATCTCTATAACTGAAACTAAATTAAAAGACTCAGCAGCAAAATCATATACCAATCCTTTTTACAAGATATTTACATCTAACTTTTTACCATATGACTCGAATCAAAGAGAAGCTAGTTTGGGAACAGCTTTATTAGTTTGTAACCAACTACAGCCTTATATCTATAATATCAATACTCTATTTGACACTGCAATTTGCATCGATTTCTTTTTCCCAAATAATAACAAATTACGCATTATTTCAACATATCTCCCCTCAAACCACTCCTCACTTTTAAGACAAACACAATCTCAAATTTGCTCTTGGGTCACAGAGGCCAGATCTCGAAACTGGCATTTGATTATCCTAGGCGACTTCAATACAAATCAGCACAGAAACAAACAACTTTCAATTTTCACTGATTTAAATGCTGCCAATTTAACTAGCTTTTAGACTTTTATAACATACAAACACCTACTTGGCATGGTCCCAATTCAACTAGTCAAATAGATAATTTTTGGGTTTCTTCAGATGTACTTTTAGCCTTCAATCTATCAACAATAATTGACACTACTTATATTACCAATAGTGATCATCATATACTAAACACAATATGGCATACCAATTTCTATTTGCCAAAAGCTCCTAGAAACAAAAAAAAAGAAAAAGAAAATATATCTATATGAAAAAGCTACAACAGATACATAGAATGAATTTGCAAATACAGTAAACATATCATTCAATTCTTAAAAAACCTCTTCATCAAATATGAATAAAGATGATATTGATAGAACATAGAACTACTAGGTATCAAAAATAAAAGAAGCAATGAATAAACACATTCTATACACTTTTACAGCTCTATAGCCTTTATTTGCAATGTCACTAAAGGCAACAAAACTCCACTCAGCCTTAAAAAATATTAACAAATGCCTACAACAACTATCAAATAGAGCAGCAGACACAATAGCTCAGGCCAATCAATACTTAATGAAAGCAGCCACCTTAGCAGAAATTAACATTACTCCTATAACTTAAGCAGAATTTGCTTATTTACAATTAAACACTATAGATCAAGTCAAACAACATAAACATACAATTTGGCAAGCATACAATTACAAAAAAAAACAGAAACAAACTGAATGCATTAAGTTCTATATTAATCGCAAGTACACTGACTTCAAAGACAATACTAGTTGAATGCTAGATAGTATTCTACAAAGGCGAGCAAAACCAATTAGTTACGAAAAAGTTATAACATCTAACAGTGTAATTACCAATCAAAAGGAGATCAAAGAAACTGTATGAACCTATTTTAAAAACTGGACAAAAAACAACCCTTCTAACAATTTCTTATAAGAAGAATGGAAGCCATTCTACTCTCCACTTCAGCACATACAGAATGATATTTACAATACTCTCCTCTCACCTATTTCAATAACTGAACTAATACAAACAATAAATCTAGCTCCTAAAGGAAAAGCAACTGGACCCTCTGGAATTGCAAATAAAGTCCTTCAGCAACTGCCATCCTCAGCTCTTACTGTTCTACCAAATATCTTTAACAGCTGCATAACACAAGAAATAGTTCCAAACCAATGGTTATAGGCTAATATTTGGCCAATTTCTAAAAAACAACAATATAATTATGAACTAAATACTATCTGCCTAATTACTTTAATAGACTATACTAGAAAAATTATTACAAAAATTTTAACAAATTGTTTGACAGATATTCTAGTTCACAACCAAGTGCTTTCTTTTCATAATTTTTAGCTTTTCCTCACCAATCCATACTTCAACCTATTTTTCAACTTACTCACATCTTAGAAGATGCAACTATAAACCAAAAAGAGATCTGGATTTTGTCTCAGGATATGTCAAAAGCTTTTGACTCAATTCATATACCAACATTAGGCAAATCATTTAAAAGAATACACATACCTAACAAAGCAATCAATTTGCTATCATACTTGCTTCATAATCATACTAACAAAGTAATTACTAGTTTAGGACCAACTCAATCCTACTCTGTTGAAGATAGAGTAGATCAGGGAGAAACAATCTTACCACTTCTTTGGAAGATCTATTATGATCCTCTTATATCTAGAATTCATACAAAACATTAGGGATTTACTGAAGAAATCCCATCTATTTATCCAAAAGAAATTCATACCTCAGTAATGGCATACATGAATGACTCCTTGTGGATTGCATCTGACAAAACTTCTCTTACTAACATTCTCTATACAGCTTCTTTTTTCTATAATTTTGCCAATATAAAAGTCAATCCTACTAAGTCAATTCTAGCAACAAACTCAAAAAATCTAGACAATAGTATAACTTTCGAAAATGAACAATTAACAGCAATCACTAATAGAACATCATTTAAGTATCTAGAAGCATGGTTCTCTACTAACAAAAAACAAATACTTGTTTAAAAAAAATCATAGCCGAGGCAACAATCAACCTAAAAAAGCTACAATTCACTCATATAACAGAAAAACAAGCAATCTATATAATAAATAGTGTTATTTTCCTACGTTTACTCTATAGGCTGCACTCCATATTTCTTTCTAATACTCAAATCAATACACTTAACAAAATTGTACTAGTTTAGTTAAACACAAAGCAAAGCTGGCTTGGAGAGTTCCAAACTCATTTCTATTCAACCCAGACATCTATGCCTTAAGCAACTTAGCTCAAGCTCAACTCTCTTCCTTAGTAACAATACTCCAAAAAAATTTAAACCATCATAGTTTTGATTCCTCATTTCTAAAGCTACGACTACAACAATTACAAGACTCAGCTCTTACTAATACTTCTATTCTTACTCAACTTCCTATCTTCTCAGCTTCACAACTAAATACACAAACTAGCCAAATGGTGCTTGCACTTCATGCCTTAAATTTACAGACTTCATGAAATGGTGACAACTGGCCTTATCCCAAACCTTTACTGGAACCTCAATAAACCAAATTCTGCTAAATCATCCTAGAGCTTCTTATCTCAAAGAAAAGCTAAACAATCACAACATTACTAGCATAGAACAATTCCTAAATGCAACCAATTCAGAGCTTCTAGAATGGAACTATTTTCATCACAACATTAAAAAGATACTGAGAGGATGCTGTTCATACTGGTTTCTTATAGTTCAAGATTTAATAGCAGCCTCTATTAATCCTTTATCAACATTCCCACATGTAAATCCTTATACCTTGTCTCAATGGAACCCTAAAGAGAAAGGCTGAATAATTACAGATAATTCTATTATTGACAAAATATATAATCCTCACAACAACATCCTCAAAGCTCGACATTACATCCTAAAGCCAAATAACACAATATCAGTATGCACTGGCTGTAACCTAAGGAATCGATCCTATCACTCCAAGCATTGTTACTTTAATGTAACAACTTCACTATACAACCTGCAGGTTGACTGCAAAAAGAAAATCCACTTAGACATTGTAGATTTTAAAAGAGCATTTAACTATGTTAAATCAATAACTATAACTCGAGAGCAATCACAAGACGTAAACCCAATATTAGAAAGACCTTTATGTTCTTTTAAAAACCCTCCAATTAACCTCTAGAAAACATTAACAGAAGCCAATTTCACTACAAAAACATTAACAATTTACTTAACCTTCAACTGACAAACAGTAAACAACAATTCTCAAATAATAGCAAAATGCCATATACAAAATACCAACACCTGTTTTGGTTGCTTTACTAACCAATAACCTTCATATATAAGCACAATGCTTAATATGCTAAACTTTATTTTTACTACAGTCAATTCATATACAGAAGTAAACATCTGTACAGACAATCCTACCTTCACTACATACATCAATTTGGTAATTTCCATTAAGCCTCATAAATATTCTGCACTCAACAAGCAGCAACACACATACCTTCTTCTAATTCTAAAAGCACTCTCATGTAATCAGAAACTCAACATCATACTGGATAAAAATATAAAAATCAAAGAAACTACAGGCATAATTTTCCCATTAGACCTAGTGCCACAACATTTTCTATACAACTGTTTTGTTTCAAGACTTCTTAACAAACCATGTGGATATTTGCTAAAAACCACTCTAAAACATATTCATCAAATTACAAACTGACTGTCATGGTTTTGTCAACAACGGATTTCAGGCTGGCATACATCACAAAAAATATTGATTTAACTTCTACACTAAAATATATTTCTTTTGAAGAAAAACTACTAGCTTTAAACACTGACCCATCATCCTCAGCAATCAAGAATTTCAAGATTAAACTACTATTGGAAGAACTTCCAACTTACTTATTACTGCATTGGAGAAATAAGAAAAAATATCCAAACCACTTATGTCCAAGATGTCGCAATGCTTCTGAGGATATTGTTCATCTATTAACTTGCATTCAAAATCACATATGGTTTTCAACCTTTGTTAGACAAACAGTATATAAAACTTCATGAAAGTTGGAAATACCATGTCTGCACTTGGATGCTTTTGTTAAAGCATTCATTACTGCACATATAACTAAGTGGATACCACTAGGACTTATCACTAGAGACACTTTAGCATCATTTGATACAAACAGCCATAGGCACAAATACACTCCACTAATACATCATAACATTATTACAAAAAAATACAAAACAATTTGGCTAGTTTCTAGAAAGACAAGTCATGATTCAATTCTTCCAAACCCAGCTCCAATACAGACTCCAATATTAAACAAAACTAAGCCTTTGGCCCCATCTTTTATAGAAAGAAAACCATCAAAATACACAAACAATGGACTAACTTCTTTAATGCATCTTCTTGAAAACTAGAGGTTTTCCGACTATTCTAGCAAAGAATAGGTCAAGAGTAAAGTAGCTCTTACCCCCATCTTCCATAATATAGTTTTTTCATATGTATTTATCTTATATATGTAAATTTGATTATAAATAAAAGAGATAGAGGATAGACCTCTCTTTAAAAAAAAAAAATAAATAAATAAAAAATTAAGTATAAGACAAAAAAATATTGAAATTAGATTTAGTATTAAGTAACTCTTCTTTTGAATTTAATAAAAATTGCTTATTAAAATATCTTTTATTAAGCTTAAAAGAAGAGTTACTTAGTATAAATTCAGTTCTAAGTCTTTTATTTTTAGTATTAAAATAATTCTTTTGGTCTTTTAACTTTATTGACATTTTTTGAATAATATAGTTCTATAAGAATTACTACAGAAAAAGTGTACAACTGACTATATATGTAATTTTGCTATATTACCTATTTAAGAAGTTTGCTAAAAGTTTTCTATTAGTTACTGTATTTAATTCATCTATTTGAATGTTTTATTTAAACCTTTTAAACCTATAACTCATGTCATTTTTATTGAATTATCCTAGATCCTTGTTTCAATCTTAAGACTAATTTATTTTTAAAATAAACCTTCAAAAGTCTTTTGTATTTCTATTTGTAGCTGGTCTGAACTTGCTATGTTTGAACTAATACTTGCAATCAGGACTTATTATTAAACTGCTATAGTCTTGTAGAGTTTATACAATACCAGTATACATTTTTATAATCTTACCAATATCTCATCTATTCTTGCAAGTTCTTCTATACTACCAATTCAATAAGCTTTGCATAATATAATTTCATACCCAGTATTGAAAATCTGTTTTGAAATTTATATTCTTATAAGAACACAATTATTTAATTTAATATTATCAAAAATATTTTTATGTTCTTAAAGCAAAAATCTCTGTTGTCATTTTTAGATAATTTTCAAATAATATTAGTAATTTATTCAAATTTTTGTTTCAAACTTGCTCATCTTTTATGTTTATTCATTTTCTTTCTAAAATTTCTTAAGATTTATTTATTTTATAATTGTTAACTTTATTTGTACTATACTATATAAAGAACATATTTATTAAGTAATAAGTTCTTAAAAATTTTTTTATAGAAAACATGTTCAAAGTAACAAATATTCTCAAATTTAAAAATATGTTTTTATAAAAACATAAGAACATTAGAATTTTTATACTATTCATACCTAAATTAACTAGTAACAGATTGGCAAACTTCTTTTATTTAGAAGTTTTTGCTTGTACAAGTTATCTGCTTCAGATTTTCTTCTCTAGATTAAGATTTTTATAAGTAGTATTGTCAAAGATTATACTACCTTTCTATTTGGAATTTTCAAACAGGGTTTCTTATAGAGTATATATTTTTCAGATTTATTTATATAACATTGCACACTTCTAAAATTAGTTTTAGTATAATTAGAATCACAGGAATATGACTTCAGATACCTTGTCAAAGTTGTTAAAATATAACTATTTTTTAAAATTCTGCTACTAATAGAATTTGAATTCTAGATTTACTGTTTAGAGAATAATAATCTAATCACTATACTAAGATCATCATTCTTAGTTTTAAGACATTTGTTTATTTTAAAAATACATATTTATATAAAAAAATTTTTTAGTTTAATATTTTGTATAAAATATTACAGCATATTTTGTATGACAAAAATTTTTATTTAAGCAAATATTACATATATATATTTTTTTAAATAAAATTTCTTACTATTTAATTATATAACTAATAGTTATAAATATTAACTATTGTATATTTTTATAATAAAACCACAATAAATGATTATTTAATTAGTATGTTTTTAAAAAAAAACAAATAAATATAAATAATTTATGATAAAATTTTTTAAATAAATTAATTATACTAAAAAATTTTACATATTATATAATCTTATTATAAGACTAAAAAAAATTTAGTTTTAGGTTAGATTAGGATATTGCAACTATGTTAGATTTAGAGAATTATAGTTATGTCAAAATTTGCAAGTAAGATTTTTTATTAATATGCAAAGATAGTTTTATTGTTAAAATGTTCTTTATTATATTTTACAGATTTTTTTTTCTTTTAAACAGTTATAGTAGTATTTTATTAAACTATTTGTAGTTACATAGGTAAATACAAAATATCATTTAGCTTATAAGTCTATTATCATCTGGTCACCCAAACAGTACCTAAATGTAATTTGTCATATTAATCTAGTTAGAACTAGAACTTATGACTTGTCTGACCTTTGTCTTACAATAGGATACTGCCAATCTGGAGACATCTTTTTATAAAAAAAAAAAACAAAAAAAAGAAAATGATTTTAAAATTAGAGAAGAAAGAAACAAAAATAAAGAGAAAATAAAACTAATAAAAAGAAAAAAAACTAATCTATAAGGAGAATAAAAGAGAAAACTTTCTAATAGGATAAAACTCTATTCTACAATTACTGTTCACTACAATATTTTCATCATTTTATAAATTATAACTATTCTTTAGAAAATAGATACTTTTAATTAGAATGAAAACTATATTCATTTATAGAACAAAGTTCAAGCTAAATACTTTCTATATAGGAGAATTCTTCAAATAAGTAGGGTATTGTAACAAGATTTGGAGTGTACTTAATCAGTCCAATTCTTTATAAATCTCTATAATCATTGTTTTAAGAATTTTATACACATGACTTTAGAATATATATATATCTTAATATAATTTATGTTTTTTTAATTTAAATTCTTTTCTGATTTGTTTTATATGATTGGTTGATATATATGTTTGTTGTGTTCCTTATTTACCATATCTAAACAAGTATGTAATTACAAAAAAAAGTGATGCATAATGTTGATTTTTTGATAAAAGTGAATCAAATCTTCACTTTTTAAAAAATAGAAAACAAAAAAAGGATAAAAAGGATGTATATTATTGTTACAAAGATCCAAGTTAAAGAGAGTTTTTCTAGTTATTTTTTTTTTCTGCTTCTAATATTCTTAAACAGAAAACTGATTTTGTCTTTATTTGTTTCTAAAATATCCTTCCAGTTTAGATATCAAATATATGAAAAAATCCATTAGACAAAAAACTTAATCCAAGACAAAAACCACTTAAGTTTCATCTGTTCTTCAATGTTTTACATACTTGAGCTTTATTAACAGCAAGTTTATTTAGTATAAAACTAAGAATATTATCCACTTTGAAATCAGAATCTTCAAACTACTTTCAGTATCAACTTGGTCCAGGTGATCATCAAAAAGAGTTTGTTGATTTTTTGCTTTTTTAATATTAATTCTTAGATCATATTTGCTTAATTTATTATTAATATTTATCCTATTGGCAATTTTTGCTTATATTTTTAATTAGTCTTTAGGATGCATTTTCTTTTTCAATTGCTTAGCAATTATTCTCTTAGTGAATTTGTTAAGTTTTATCACTGAGGATATTTTTTTAAAAGCTGATCCAGCTATTATAGGGTTATTAAATGCTACTTTTGACAATGCAACAGAATTAATCATTTCTGTTTTTGTTCTGCATGCTGATAGTTCAATCTTTGATATTAAGATTGATTATTTCAAACATTTTATTAGTGTTAGAGGACATGTTTTTTTACTGAAGGCATTAAGTATAAGACACAAAAATTTAATCAAACTACTGCTCAGACTAGTTTGAGCTTAATGACCTTGGCTTGTATAAGCTTAATAATTCCTGCTACATTTAACATTTCTTTAAGCAATGACAATAAAAAAACTTTAGTATTATCTTGTGAAACTGCATGCTTTATTTATTATTTCAATTAAAAATGCATTCACACTTGTATAATGAGGAACAATTTTTGATCAAAGATGATGAAAAATTGGTCTTATTTCTTTATCTTCTGAATTTTTAGTTAATTCATTTGAAGAAGTGGTAAAAACTCTTGGTTTTACAAAAACTTTCATTGGATTAATAATTTTGCTAATTATTTGAAATACTGAGGAGGTATTATTTATATTATTATCATAACAATTTATTAATCTAAATGTGATCTAACAAGTATCTAATTAAATCAATACATTGATATTGAAAATATCGAAAAAATATTCT
>CAJVQA010012384.1:0-10145 GCA_910591915.1 Cetraspora pellucida
CACTGTCGATGGGATTTGAACACCCAACCTACTACTTGGAGGGTTGACAACCTGACCACTTCACTAGGTTGCCACACACTTAGATTTCTATTATTATTATATAACTATTATTATATTACTATATAAATCAAATAAAGATATATTAGCAGTTAAATAACTGAGATAATATCAGAGAAATATTGAATAACTAATAGGAAATAAAAATATTAAGTATAATTATAGAAATATCAAAACACTGATTTTTTTTTTTAATATTAAAGATAAGTATTTGTAATTTAGATTTTTATTAATAATATATTACAGTTTTGTAATTGTATTATTACAACAGCCATAGAGGGCAACAATTAGAAGAATATACAACTAGCCATTTATACAACTTTAGTTATTATTTAATTTAAGTAGTTTGCTTAAAGGTTTTATACTAACTGTCATATCTAGAACCCACTTGTAGATCTTCTATTTAAACACTTTTGTTCTTTTATCTAATTATTTACCTACTTTACCAACTGCTCCAGTTTTCACCAATATATATTTATTATAGTCACTAGATTTTTAAAGTGATTTATTTACATGAAAAACCTTTAACCTTGTACCAAACTCACCAAAGCCTTCTGTTACTTAATTTTTAGCTAATCTGATATTATTATAGCTAAGACCAACATTTGCAATTAGGGTAATCTTTAAACTGCTACACCTTTGTAGAGTTTATGCAACTTTAGTATCTCTCTTTACAATCTTACCAGTACTTTGTACATTTTTGCAAGTTCTCTTATACTATCAATCCAGTTAGTTTTGTATAATGTAACTTCATATTTGGTTCAATTAGTAGCCAGTTTAGTGAACCTTTTTACTTAGAGTTCTTGTCCATACAAGTCATCTGTCTTAAGTTTCTATCTTCAGATCAAGATTTTCACAGATAATATTATTGAAGATTATACTACTTTTTTATTTAGCATTTTCAAATAGGTTTTCTTATATAGTATATACTTTTTAGATTTATTTGTATGCTATTGCATACTTTCAAAGTTAGTTTTGGTACAACTAGAATTACAGAGTTACAACTCCAGGTACTCTATACAAGTTGTCAGAATAGAACCATTTTTCAAATTTTTTATTATTAGTAGAATTTAAACTCTGAATCTACTGCTTGGAGAATGACAATTCGACAACTACACTAAAATCACTATCTTCTTAAAACACTAATATTAATATAGATTTGATTCTAAAAATACTAATATTTTTAAATATAACTTGTTAACAACTAAAATAATATTAAAAAAACTAATATATCTATTTTGCTTTTTATAATACTATGGCATTAATTTGATATTGTTTAAAATAAATAGACATTTCTATTTTAAAAATACTACCAATATAGCTATAAGATTTTTATTGTACTAAAATTATTTATAATACAGTTCAATATTTAAAAACAATTAATAAACATTTTGGCAAAATACTATTAATAACAGAACTAAAATAAATTTTATTATTATATATAAAATTTTCTATTAACTGGTATTACTAACATATACTCTATTAGGATTTTTTTCTAACTTTAACAGTACCAAAAATGAATCAGTTTAAGATATTGTGTACAAAAATTATACAATCTTTACTTATATTATAAAAATTACGATTTTATAATTTAATATTATAAATGTCAGCTACTTGGCAATAATATCTAATTTTATAGTTATTAACAGGCTTGAACCAACATACCAATGCCAATACATGCTTTTTCGAGTCATTAAGTAGGTGTACTACATGTTCAAAATAGAATTAAACAATGCCAAAATATACATCAGTTGATTTATCATCTAATATAAATTTTGCTATAATTTTTGCTAACCTTTTGTATCTTGCTACAAATATTAAATTAAAAATTTTATCATAAATTTTTAGTCTTCTATATTCTATTACTCTAGATAAAACTAATATAGAGTTTAATCTGCTGATATTCCTATCACTCAATGACTTAAAATTATAATTAAAAGCATTATTATAATATTTAGTTAATAAAGCTAATAATTTATTCAAGAACATCTTTTTAATATTTTTAGATCCTAAAAAAGCATGCAAGAAAGGTTTATTTCCAGTTTTTAAGCTTTTTTCAATATTTGTAGGCATTGATAGAAACTCTCAACAATTAATTTCATTATTTACAAAAAGTTTGTTAATTTTTTTTTTGTTTAATAAACTATAAACATGTATGTAAATGTCTTTCTATTTGTATTGTAAGTTCATTCAATAATAAACATAATTAAATGATTTTAAATAATTCTATTTTAATTTTTTTATTGCTATTATAAAACAAACCTATTAATATATAAAAAGCTTTATAAGCTATTGGCATTATATTATGCTAATTGCTAAATTTTCCAGTGTTTAACTTATTTAATAAATTATTTATTCTTTTATAAATAAAGCATTAAAATAAATATATTGGCCTGTATTTATTTATGCATTTATATATATGTAAACATAAATATAAATTTTGGCATTATTTTTTTGAAGCATATTTCTTTTTAATAAGCTTAATCATATTTAAAAAACACTGATATGCTTCTTATAACTTGATTTTTGGTAAAATTCAGCATACCAAAATTGAATATGCTCTAACAAAATAGGTAAAATTCTTTAGTCATCTTCTTTTAGTAAATTCCAAATAACTAAAGTTGTATATATTAATATAAATGTCTTTGATTAGTCTGTTATAAAATCAAAAAAACTATTGCTTATAGCAATCTTATTTGGAATTCTACCAAGGTTTGATGGAACATTTATTTTTTTGTTTGTTGTTCTATTAAAGCCAAATTATATGAAGATAAAATCTTTTTTTGATATATAGTTTTATAATTCATTGAGCAATGCCTAAAAATAAACAATGCATTGAATTTATTATAATAAACCAAATAAAGTTAAAGTAGATAAGACAATATATTTTCAACTACCAGACAAATATTTCAGAAGTATGTTTTTTCTTTTATCTTTTATATAATAATTTTTTTATAAAATTGCATCTTATTAAATTATTTTAATATCTTTCTCAACAAACCATTTACTTATATCAGCAAATCCACCAAAGTTTGGTTAAATTTTTTTATCAAAACTAGCACTTTTTATACATCTATAACAAGTGTTTCAAGCTAAAATAAAGCTGCATAATTTTTTTGCAGTTGGTATATTACAAAAACAACAAATTACTGCTACTTTAATAAATTTATTGATAAAGCTTTCAAAAGTTTTTTCTAATTTGATTCCTAATTATATAATAAATTAATATACAAATAATTAAACAAATATTATAATCATTTTACTTACTATTTCACAAACCAACTAATTGGTCTATTAAAGGTTCTAGATAATGGTTTAGTTGATGCAATTTAGGTTTACTTAGTTCTGGTATTATAGCTAATATTAATATATTTGATGGTTTAAATTGCTTATCACATGAAAGATTACAAATAATTGCATAAATTGCACCAATACTATATTAAGAGTTATCATATAATTGGAACCAATCAAAATTTATCATTAAGCCTAAATGACTATCCAATAGCTCTTTTCAAAAGAATAGTAAATTTTTATCTAAATTCTAAAAAGTTTTTCATATTCTTCTATAATATATATCAGTAAGTATATCAGTAAGTTGTTTAGGATTTTTAGATCTATCAACCCATTTTCTAAAAGTTTCTTTAAATTCTTTCTTATTATACAATAATTTCAATTAATAACTTAAAAAAACTATTAAATAGATTAATGCTAGTCTATATATATCTCTTTTTTTTAATATTAAAATTTTTTTAACAACAGGATAATTGTATAAAAATCTTTGATTAGTCATCAGATGGTTGGAAAATTTCTAACAAGTACAATAACTTATTTTAAGGATTGAATTTGGTTTGTTAATAGACAAATCAGCAACATCATACAATTTACAACATTTTTTATATGTTGCATATTTAATCATATGAGTGCAAATACCAAGAGCATTATGCACCTTATTTAATAAAGTAGGAAAAAAAAATATTTATTTGTATTAAAATAATTTAGAATATACTAAATTAGTTTAATAAAAAAATTAGAAATTATATCAGATAACTAAAATCTTTTCTGATGTTTAAAACTCTATAGAGTGACCCATATAAAATTAGCATTAAAATCTATAAATTCTGTTTAATTATTCATATTTTCTAATTTTAATACTGATGCATTAAAATCAATATCTTGATTAGATAAATCTTTTTTATTAGATAAAATTTTCTAAAATTTTTACTTACAACTTCTTTATTCAAAAATAAAATATTAACAATTTTAATAAATAATAAGAAACTGACTTTATATTCAATACTAACCAGTTTTTGCTTTATTTTTTTAGTTATAAACTACAATTTTTAGAATATATAAATATTACAAAATTACTATCAAAGCTATTAATGTATATAGGTTCTTCTAAAATATTAATTTCAGAAAACTTTATTTCAGAAAGAACATTTGAATCAATAATAGTATTAGTTCTGCTTGTTGAGAGTTTAACAATATTATTAATACTTCTTGTTATAATAGTTCTTTGTTTTATATAGGCTTTTTTGGTTTATGAATCAACAAGACTGCTTTTATAAATATTACAATAGCAAGATACAAGATGACAAATAGCTGAATATTTTTTGTTATTAAATTTTTTAATTGTTTTTTTAACAATCAAATCTTTTTTTTGTAGCCCATAATAGATATATATGCAAGAAAACAAGTAATATAATGTATAATAAAAGATATAAGCAAGAGACTAAGAGAAATAGATAAAAAAAATAATGAAAGAAAATAATAATTTTTAATTTAATAAAAAATAGGCCTTATTTATATGTAATTCAATTTTTTAAAAGACTTATTAAAATGCCAATATGCCTTATAGGCATTTTATTTTAACAAGTAAACTTTTTGTTTTGATAATTATACTTTTGCTTAATTATTACTATTATTTGTTTTGATATGTTCTCTTAAACAATTTTATAGTAATCAGTTTTTAAATAATAAAATATTAGTATGCTAATAGGTATTTTGAACAGTTAAACTTTTTTGTTTTGACAATTATACTTTTGCTTAATCACTATTATTATTTGGTTTGATATATAGGCAGCCAAAAGTAGAAACCACCAAATTTGATAATTTTTTTAAAAATAATCTTTTTGATTAATTTAATAGAGTTTTTGCCAACAAATATTTTTTATTTAATAATGAAAACCTAATTACTTAATAAAATTTTGAGTTACGAAAGTTTATGTTGTTTAACCTTTTTTTTTTACAGAATATTCTAAAAATAGAAAAAACCAGTTTCAACAATAGATGTTAGTTTATTATCTATATGATTTTTTAAAAAATAGTGTGATTTTTTAATTAATTTTAAGTGGTGACATCTTACATCTTTTACTTTCAATAGTAGTTTCTTCATGGTTTCTTATTTTTTTAGGTCATTGCTTTATAGTGATGTTTTTCATTTTCATTTTTAAAGTGGTTTCTTCTTTAACGTAGCTTTATTTATTTAATAGTAAGGTTTTTCATTATTCTGTAGTAGTTCTTTTGGGGTTCTTCTGATGACATTTAGTTTCTTTTGGAGGTTCTTCTGATGATTTTTGAAGCTTCTTGGGTGCTTTCAGTGGCTTTTGAAGGTTCTTCTGACAATTTTTGGAGGCTTTTTCTAGATTCTTGGTACTTCTAACACCTTTGGTGAATTTTGGATGTTTTTTCTGGATTTTTATACTTCCAGCATTTTTTGGTAACTTTTAGATGACTTTTTGGTGTTTCTTTCTGGATTATTGGTACTTACGATATTTTGTAGCGAATTTTAGATCTTAGAGTTCTTTCTCGAGATTATTTCTGAATTCTTGGTACTTCTGACATTTTTAAAAGTTCTTCTGATGACTTTTTGGTGGTTTTTTCTGGATTATTAGTACTTTCAGCATTTTTTTGCGACTTTTAGAGGTTATTCTAATGATCTTTTGGTATTTCTTTCTGAATTCTTGATACTTTTAGTGTTTTTTGGTAGCTTTTGAAGTTCCTCTGATGACCATATGGTGTTTCTTTCTGGATTCTTAGTACTTCCAGTATTTTTTGGTGATTTTTGAAAGTTCTTCTAATGACTTTTTAGTGTTTCTGGATTCTTGGTGTTTTTTGGCAAATATTGAAGGTTCTTCTGATGACTTTTTGGTATTTATTCAGGATACTTAGTACTTCCAACAGCTTTTGGAGGTTCTTCTGATGGCTTTTTGGAGGTTCTTTCTAGATTCTTGGTATTTCTGACATTATTTGGAGGTTTTTCTAACAACTTTTTAGTGTTTTTTTCTGGATTCTTAGTAGTTTTGGTGTTTTTTGATAGCTTTTGGAGTTCTTCTGACAACCTTTTGGTGTTTCTTTCTGGATGCTTGGTACTTTCAGCATTTTTTAGTAACTTTTGGAAGTTCTTCTGCTAACTTTTTAGTGTTTCTGGATTCTTGTTGTTTTTTGGCAAATATTGGAGGTTCTTCTAATAGCTTTTTGGAGTTTTTTTCTGGATTCTTGGTAATTCCAGTGTTATTTGAAGGTTTTTCTGATGACTTTTTGGTGTTTCTTTTTGGATTCTTGGTACTTTTAGTATTTTTTGATAGCTTTTGGAGTTCCTCTGATGATCTTTTGGTGTTTCTTTCTGGATTCTTGGTACTTTCAGCATTTTTTAGTGACTTTTGAAAGTTCTTCTGATGACTTTTTAGTGTTTCTAGATTCTTGGTATTTTTTGGCAAATATTGAAGGTTCTTCTAATGACTTTTTGGTATTTATTCAGGATACTTAGTACTTATAACGGCTTTTGGAGGTTCTTCTAATAGCTTTTTGGAGGTTCTTTCTGGATTTTTGGTATTTCCAGCATTATTTGGAAGTTCTTCTGATGACTTTTTGGTATTTTTTTTTGGATTCTTTGGTAATTCTGTCATTTTTTGGTGGCTTTTGGAGTTTTTCTGACAATTTTTTGGTGTTTCTTTCTGGATTCTTGGTACTTCTAGCGTTTTTTGGTGACTTTTAAAGGTTCTTCTAATGACTTTTTGGTGTTTCTGGATTCTTAATATTTTTTGGCAAATATTGAAGGTTCTTTTAATGACTTTTTGGTATTTATTCAGAATACTTGGTACTTCTGATGGCTTTTGGAGGTTTTTTGATGGCTTCTTGAAGGTTTTTTCTGGATTCTTAGTATTTCTAGTATTATTTGGAGGTACTTCTGATGACTTTTTGGTGTTTCTTTCTGGATTCTTGATACTTCTGGTGTTTTTTGGTGGCTTTTAGAGTTCTTCTAATGACCTTTTGGTATTTCTGGATTCTTGATATTTTCAGCATTTTTTGATGACTTTTGGAGGTTCTTCTAATGACTTTTTGGTATTTATTCAAGATACTTGGTATTTCCAACAGCTTTTAGAAGTTCTTCTGATAGCTTTTTGGAGGTTTTTTCTGAATTCTTGGTAATTTCAGCGTTATTTGGAAGTTCTTCTGATGACTTTTTGGTGTTTCTTTCTGGATTCTTGGTACTTCTGGCATTTTTTGGTAGCCTTTTGGAGGTTTTTCTGATAACTTTTTTGGTGGTTCTTTCTGGATTTTTAGTACTTCTGGTGATTTTTTTGGTGGCTTTTGGAGTTTCTTACGACTTTTGGGTGTTTCTTTCTGTTTTCAGCATTTTTTATTACTTATGTTAATATAGATCTACTTTTTTAAAAGTTTTTCTATTAATTAAATTTGTTACACTTGTTAAAATTTGTAAAAATCAGTTTTTTTGTATTAATATTATTTTAGTAAATAGTGATTATAAATAGAGATTTAATCTAGATTAGTTAAAATAAAATAAATAATGTTACTTGATTACACTCCAATGCACCTCTATTTTTATTATAGTTTTATCTTAATTATTTAAGTTATTTGTAAATAAAATAAAAAAATTAAAATATTATTTTATTAAATAATAAGATTAATTTACTAAAAGAAATAATTGGTTTAGTTGATCATACCCAAAGATATTATCATTGTGATAAGTATTAATTGGTCTACAAATAAGTTTAAAGTAATTGTAATTCATGTTTAATACAGAATTAGTATATTATTTTTACTAAATTTTGTCTAATAGCTTCTTATATCATTTTATTTTCTTAGTATAATTATATATATATATTTTTGTGTTAAAGGCTATACTTTGTAGTAAAATTTTATTAACTTTTTATTGGGTTAGTTATTACAACTATTTTATACAGAGATGAAAATACAATTAGTCATATATGAACTTTTGGTTGTCAATTTAAGTAGTTTATCCTAAGGTTTTGTACTAAATGTTATATCTATAACCTATTAGAATATTATTTATTTAAACTTGCTAATTATCTGTTCTGTTATAATGTAACACTAACTAACCCTCTGTATATACCTAACTGGTATACTGTCTGAGCAGTATGCTATCTACCTTTTTTGTACTAGTTCTCAGACTGTTACATATTTTAAAGTATAATACCTGCAAGTAAGGTGCAAAGGGCCCTTCTTGTTAACTATCTATCTATTTTATAGAACATTAACAAGGAATATCCTTGCAGAGTTCACCCAGATCCTAGCACTAACTTCATAGCATATCTCTAGTACTTTTAGTATACACTTACTTTTGTTCTCAAACTACTAATCCAAATAGTTCAGAAGAACTATGATCTGTTTTTGGTATATCGAGACTGGCCTGATATTCTTTTTTTCTAGTCCAAAATCTGGTGGCCTGATTGGTAGTATCTTTCTCTCAAGATTTTTGTCTGCTTGATTTCTCTACATTGGTATCTGTTTCTTAGATCAGCCTTTATAGTAGTACTGTCAAAAATTCATATTATTTTTCTATTCAGTATTTTTAAGTAGCTTTCAGTTTCTCAGTTCTACAGATTTATACAGCCACAAGAACTTATTTTAGATTTGCATTGTCCAATATTAGTTTGTATCCCACTATGTAACCTAGGTTACACAGATGCATCATGACTTGCCAGTTATGCTAGTATGACTATAGTTATAGATATCTTATTTCAACTAATTGATAGAATGCTATTACTGTATAGGTAATTATCTAAGTTTTTGCTATCAGTAGATTTTAAACTCACAACCTACTATTTGGAGGATTAACAACTTATCTATTTTACTAAGTTACCACACCCCAGTATAATTATATTAAAATTAGTTTAATTTAAAAATTAATTAAATTTTATATTATTTAATACAAATTAATTAAACTAATATTATAGAATAGATTTTTATTATTATTTTTTTTTTTAGTATTAAGGTGATCTCTTTGGTCTTTTGACTTTTATTAATCACTTATTAGTATTGTGGTTCAATGAACCACTACAGAAGAGAGTACAATTGGCTACATGTATAACTTTTCTATATTACCTATTTAAGGAGTCCGCCTAAAGGTTCCCTACTAATTGCTATACCTAACACCTCTGCTTGGATGTTTTACTTTAAACCCTCTAAACCTGTAACTTGTGTTAACATCACTGAGTTATCTCAGATGCCCAGATCATTATCTTAACCTTAAAACTAATTTATCTTTGAGGTAAACTCTCTAGAGCCTTCTGTACCTATTTTTACAGCTGACCTAGGTATTGCTATGGCAGAACCAACACTTGTGGTCAGGGCTGATCATTAAACCGCTATGCTCTTGTAGAGTTCACACAAACCCTAGTATCTACTTCACAGCATATCCAAAATACTTTAGTATACCTCTGCCAGTTCACCAAACTCCTAATCCAGATAGCCTGGTAGAACTTACGACTGGTCCATTGGTATATTAGGTTGGCCCAATATCCTTTTTCTTCAGCTTGATCTGGTGGCCTGGTTGGTGGTACCCTCCACTTAAAGGTTTTTGCCTGTCTCATCAGCAAAAATTATAGGCCGATATGTATCGATTATTATCTACATGAATATATATCGATAATAATCCCCTGTTGGGTTATATCAATTGAGATAAACATCGATATATAGCTGTTATAACAGAAAATTGCTATTAATCAATTATATAAAAAATCCGATATATATCAATATTTATCAAATAAATTTTATACTACTAATTTATAGCAATAAAGCAACAACGATGCTATTTTTAAAAA
>CAJVQA010012385.1:0-10144 GCA_910591915.1 Cetraspora pellucida
CCAGAAGAAGTGCATTTATAAAATATGTAATAGACAAACTTCTGACTCTAGAAGAACTTAACAAAAGAAGACCAAATATGTATATCATAACTAAATGCCAAGTATGCAAAGATAAAGTCAAAAAAATTCAAATACATTTAGCAGCATGCAAAAGACAAAGAAACTTATGAAAAAAAATCCAAAAAGTAACCATCACAACAGCCTGAAAGAAACTTAGTGAAAAGGAAAAAGTCTGAATTCCTCTATATGTGTTATACATAATGCTCTTTAGTAAAACAGAAGTAGAAGAAGTAAAAATAAGAGAGGCTCTAATTAAAGGCCTGATTTCAAAAAAACACAAGATTGATTACAGCAGCTTCTAAACATAAAGTCAAGACAGCAATTCACAAGTGTAATAGCAAATATGGCCTGGAATACATTTTACAAACAAGTATAAAAAGTTTGATATGAGAAGATTATTGAATAAGAGAAGAAAGTAGAAATAATAGATAGATTAAACAGAAAAAAAGAAAAAAAAAAGATGAGATTATGTAAAAGAAAAAAAGCAAATTAGCAAAAGATAGAAGAAAAAAAAGAGAAAATAAGAGAAAAAGAAAAACAAATCAGAACAGAAATACAGAAGACAATGTTGAAACTTGTTGTAAAAGAAAGAAGACCCTTCTATTATAGATTTTAAGTAATTAGACAAGTAGCTTACTTCTGTTTAAAGTAATATAACAGGTTGCACTTAGGTATCATTAAGATGGCCAAGTGATGCTAGACTTAGTTGTTAAGAACATTTATATAATTGCAAATATAATTTCAAAATCTTAATAAAGTACTAGTATGATTGCTTAAAAAAAAAAAATTATATAGGAATTATGATTATATAGAAGGTAATTATAAAGGAGAATGACTATATATAGTTTTTTAATATATTTAACTAGGCTAATAGGTCTTGTATTAGATAAGTTTTTATTAAAGATAGGTTTTTTAGATATTGAAAAGATGTAACCTTCTTTTCATTACTTGGATATATGGTTGGTTTAAATGCATTAGTTAAAAAGAGTGGTTATTATTTAAAAAAAGACAAGACCAACCTGTTTTAGCATTTTATAACTAATTCCAAATGAATTACATGTCTTATTGTTAGAAAGCTGATTAAGAGTTTTAAAAATTTTGTTTAATAAAAATTTGGCTAAAGCTAAACTATAATAGTCTGATCTAGTTGTAGTTTTTGGATTAGTATTTCTATGATTAGTTAGAGTTAAATTAATAAGTATCATTAGCCTGTAAGCAGTCTAGTTGTCAAAATGTTGTTTAATTTGTTTTTTAATGAGTTTAGAATCTGTTATAATGTTATTTGGTGTTTTAATGTTGTTGATTTTTACAGAATCTTTGTGGTAGTTAAATATACTATTGATTATTGTTTTGAGATTAATTCGAAGTTTAGAACAATTTTTTTTTTTTTTTTTTGCTTTTGCTAAAGCTGTAGTCATTGGCAGCTATTGCCTTTATTGTATTTTAATTATAATTACATGAGGGTGTGGTGACTTAGTAAAATGGATAAGTCATCATACCTTCAAGTAATAGGTTGTGAGTTCAAAACCCATCAACAGTAAAATTTGGATTATCACCTATATAATATATAGATGGTATTATGGCAACGGCATTCTGTCGATCAGTTAAGATAGGATACCTGTAACTATGGACGCACCAGCATGACTGGCAGGTCTGGGGCATCTGTGTAACCAGTTACACAGAAAAATGCAAACCAGTACTCGGCAGTGCAAACCTAAAATAAGTCCTTGGGCTATGTAAATCTGTAGAACTGAGAAGCCGGAGCCTACTTGGAAATTCTGAGCAGAGAGGTAACACAGATCTTTAACAGTACTACTGTAAAGGCTAGACCTAGGAAATAGATATCAATGTGAAGGATTCGGGCAGGCAAGAACCTCAGGTAAGGAGTACCACCAACCAGGCTACCAGATTTTGGACTAAAGAAAAAGGATATTAGGCTGGCCTCAATATACTGGGCTATCTTGATTGGGAGTCTGGGTTCAAAGCAGGGGTACACTAAAAGTACTAGGGATATGCTGTGAAGTCAGTACTAGGGTCTGGGTGAATTCTATAAGGGTAGCTCATGTTAGTGTTCTAAAAGTAGGTAGATAGTTAACAATGAGGGGCCTTCTGTGCCTTACTGGTAGGTGATGTACTCTAAAATGTGTAATGGTCTAAGAACCAGTACAAAAAAGGTAGATACCATACTGCTCAGACAGTATACTGAGTAGGTATATATGGGGGGTTAGTTTGGAAATTCCAATATGACAGGGCAGATGATCAAAGGGTTTAAATAGATAATCTTCTAGTAGGTTATAGGTATGGCATCTAGTATAGAACCTTAGGGCAGACTACTTAAATAGGCAACCAAAAGTTGCATGTGTGACTAGCTGTACTCTCATCTCTGTAAAAATAGTTGTAATAGCTAACTAAATAAAAGTTAATAAAGTATTACCACAAGTATGGCCTTAGCAAAAAAAAAAAAAAATTATAATTACATAACTTGTATAAGGTGAGTATACAACTAGTCACATATACAACTTTTGGTTGTCTAATTTAAGTAGTCCATCTGCATAACAGGTTCTATACTAGTTGCCATATTTGCAATCTACTAAGAGACTACCTATTTAAACACTTTGATCTTTATACTTATACTAACAAATAGCACACAAGTTCCCATACATCTAAGTGCCATTTAATCTAACTATAACCTCTTTGTCTATACAACCATCAAGCTGTTACATATTTTAGAATATGTCATCTGACTTGTAGAGCTCCAGATGAGCCTTTCTGCTAACTAACTACTCATATTTCATATCTTGTTAACAGGGCTTGCTTTTGCAGAGTTCACTTAGACCCTAGCACTGACTTCACAGCATATTTTTAATACTTTAGTATACTCTTGTTTTTGATCTCAGACTTCCAATTTAAATAGCCTGATAGGACTATGACCTGTTCCTGATACCCCAGAGTCTGCCTCCCAAGGTTCTTTTCCTCTAGTTCAAGACTTTTAGTAGCCTGGTTGGTGGTACCTCTCACTCAAGGTTCTTGTTCACCTGATTCCTTCCACATTGGTATCTGTTTCCTAGGTCTAGCCTTTATAATAGTACTGTCAAAGATCTGTGCTACCTCTCTACTCAGGTCTTCTCAAATAGGCTGGTTTTTCCAGTTCACAGATTTATACAACCACAAGGACTTAACTTGGGTTTGCACTGCTCAATATCAGTTTGCATTTCTCTGTGTAACTTTAACATTGTGCAGATACCCTATGACCTGCCAGTTATCTGGTGTGACTGTGTTACAGGTACTGATTCCAACTGATCAACAAATTGCTATTGCTGTAGTACTGAACACAAGGACTTGCACTATCTGATGCCAGTTTGCATTCTTCTGTGTAACTCCAACATTGCACAGATGCCCATAGTACTGATATACATAGGTGGTTTTTCAAATTTTTGCTATCAGTGGGTTTTGAACTCCCTACCTACCACTTGAAGGGTTGACAACTTATCCACTTTACTAAGTCATTATACTGAAGTTTAGAACATTAATTAGTAATATGTTAGTTTATTTGTTCTTAGATCTGCTTAATGTTTTCTATATTTTGAGCATGATAAAGAGCATTGCCATTTAGTATTAATGTTAGTAATCCAGTTTAGTATAAGTTTATAGAAATTAGATATAGGATATTTATAAGTTAATAAGTTGAATTAAGATATAAGATTGAAAAATTAAGATGTATGAATATTAGTGTTGTATTAGCTAGAAAAGATTTTACTATTAATAATACTATTTAGTTTTTTGAAATTTTGATAAAGTAAAATAGACTTAGCAGAAAATAAATATTGGAAATTGCAAATAATAAATTTTTTGTTAAGAATGCATTTAGTAGCTGTATTAATAATACTAGTTTGAATTTTGTACTATATAGTTTTTAGTAATTTGGAAGTTTGGATTAAAATAGAAGTTTTGCTTATAGTAAATTTAAGAAAAACTTAATTAGTAAAGATTTTTTATTGCTCTTTGTTTATTGTTTTGTAATTAAAGATTCTTTGTTGAGTTCAGATTGAATGTTTGTTTTTGTCTATAAAGACATGAGAGAAAGTTCAGAAAGATATAAAAATTTTATGATTATTTTGAATGCAGTTTTCTGCATTATCCAAGTAGAATGAATTGAGATATTTAGTAAAGAAAGATAGACCCAGATGTAGTCAATAGTACTATAGTATTTACTACTGTGCTAGGTGTAAAAAGAAGTATTTGTATGATTTGCCAAGTTGTAGATATTATTATATTATAAAAATTGCAGTAATTTGTATTTAATAAATAAGAAGATAATACATTAAAGTTATCTAGTATTAGAGGTAGAATGTTTCAGTTAGTTGTTTATTAAATCTATTAAATAATAGTATTTTGTATTTGAAGTCTAAATTGTAAATTTTTATATAATAAATATATAGAGATGATTTAAAATTTGTTATTATATTTAAAATAGAGATCAATAACAATAGTATAACTAGAAAAAGTAAGAATATTGTGTATATGAAATATAAGTTGCTTTTGAATCATAAGTGCAGTTCTTGCTTTAAAACTGTTTGTACAAGACCAAAAGTAGAAGTAGTATTTTGAGTTGTAAAATTTGGTAATAGCATTGTCTTCTGCTATTTTAGTTTCTGTAATATTAATAATATTCAAAGAATATAAGATATAATAGTCTTTCTAGATTTGTTGTTTGAGGTTTTTATTGTATTTTCAAACATTATAAGTACAAATTGTAAGATTTAGAGATGAGGTATTAGAGGTTTTAGGTTGTATTAAATTACTAGAAATGGGAACTAAAGATGTTAGTATGAAAAAAACAAGTGTTAATATATTTAATTTTAGTTAAATATTTAAAAAATGTCAAATGAGTAGACTGATATAATAAAGTAATTAAGTAATGATTTAGATTCAAATAGAAGATAGATAGATATAAGCTTCATTATAGTCATTTTTAATAAATATGATTAATGTATAAGTATAAGAATTATTAGGTAAATAGCCAAAGTTATGAATATGTTGTAAAAAAGAAATAATAGTTTGTAGATAAAGAAGCAGTAGTAAATAGTATAAGATAAGAATTTGTTATAGCAAGTATTAAGTTGAATATGATTGTAGTATTGTTCAGCTATGATGGCTTTATTATAGCCTTCTAAGATAGTTTCTATTACTTGGTAATATATGTAACCAAGTTCATTGTTCTTTATAATTTAATTAATATTAGATATATTAATATTTGTTAAAAAGAATTTAGAAGAAATAAGTATAGATGAATAATAAGTATAGCCTAATAGTTGTAGAAAAAAGTACTTAGGTAAAGGTTAAAACTTGTGTAATAAGTATATATAACATTTACTGTAGTTAAGTTTAATTGATATTATAAGTATATATTTAAAATTATTAAGTTGTGAATAGTTATAATAATGAATGTGTTCTAAAAAGAAGCTAAATGTTTAAGAATATAGAAGTAGAGATAAGTTTAAACATGCTAGCTATTGGTTATAGCATAAGTCTGAATTATATAATATATTATGAGATAGGTCTTGAAATACTTTTTTAGTATAAGATAATAAAATAGAGTTTAAGAAAGTAGAAAGTTTTTTTGTAGATTCACTTGCTATATGCCTAGCTCTTACAACTATAAAGAGTATTATAGTCTGCTCTGTACATTGAGTCTGGTTATTATTAACTTGGTTCTCTGTATAAATAAACTTAACCACTCATCTACTTACATCATTCTCTTCTAAAAATAGTCTACTAACTGTAAAAAATATCATTATCTTAAAAATGATAGCTGCATTTATAAGCTCTACAAAAGAGTTTATTAAAAAAGATTATGTGAAAGTGTTGTAACATAATTAGATTATAAATCTTGTTCATTGTTCTGATTTGTATTGTTAGTGTTTAAGTTAGACATTAAGATGACATCATCTGAAACTTTAGATGAATTGGTATTGTCTTTGAGTATTAAAGATTTAGGTTTAGCTAAAGTGTTTAATTTAGAAAAGATAGATTTAGTTTTAGGTAAATTAAATTTAATATTGAATTTAGAATATAAGATACTTTATGTTTCAGAATAAAATTTTTTGTTATAAGCTTTTTAAGTTGATAAAATAGAGAGTTTGTTATTTTTAAAAATATAAAAATATATAAGTATTCTGGCCAAGTACTCAGTACTAATAGGTTGACTAGTAATTTTATTAATAATTTGTTGTAGATAATGATTATTAATTTAATCATTAGTAGCAGTAGCATTAAGATAAGCTTTAAAAAACTATAAAAATAATAGTTTTCTCATACTTAGTTGGTTTCAGTATTGTTGAGTTTGATGAATTCTTTTTTAATATCGAAGACAAGTTGATGAAGAAAGGTAATAAGTGTGGGTTTATTAAAGGTAGCAGCATTGTTTGGTTCTTATTAAAAATAGAAAAGTCAAAAATTAAATTTATTTACTTAGATTTGGATTGTGTATTAGTTGGAGCTAAAAAGTAGTTATATAAATCAGTAAAGAAGAAAGAAGATAAGTTTTTAATATTATGTTTTGTGTTTTTAAATAATGTATAGTTTTTAACTATACATATATAAATATGATTTAAAGCAGCTTTGAAACATAAATTGAAATATTTCTGTAAAGAATTAATAGATGTGATTTTAAATTCAATTGGTAGAAGTGTTTTGCATATATTTAAAGTTTAAAAGCAATTTGGTATTTAATGTAGTTAAATGTTTTTTTCTAGTTGATACTATAAAATTATCATTTATAAATATTAAAGAACTTCTCAAACTAAGTTTTAAATTCAGGTAAATGGTTTTTTAAAAAAGAAATTTTAAAGATTTGGAGAAATTGTTTTTTAGAAATATTAAGAGATATATTGATATTAAATTTATTATTATTTTGAATTTTAAAGAATAATTAGTTGATATTATCTTTACTAATATAGTAAAATAATTTAAAATAAATAGGGTAGTGTTTGAGATTTTCATAAAAATTTTTTGTATAGATGGTTTTGTATTTATTATAAAGAATAAAATGTAAGTGGACTAGATTAAAAGCTACTTGTTTACAATTTGTAATAATATATAGAGGAATAGAGTTGTGTAAAATAAAAATTTTTAAATAATTTAGTTAAATAAATAATGTTATAATAAATTCTTTAAGGAGAGAAATAAAGATAGAGTAAATTAGTTTAAATAGAATTAAAAATAATTTGTTAATTAAAGAGTTTGCTTCATAGATAAGATCTGTTAAAAATTTAGTTTTTTTTTTTGCTAAGGTTTTGACTAAATATTTATAGTTAAGTATGGATTCAGATGTATTTTCAGTTACTGGTTGGGTGATTTTTCTTGAATAAATATTTATAAAATATGGCTTAATAAAGTTAAATATTTGTTGAGCAGTAGAATTGTTAAGTTTGGTGTTATGTTTTATAGAGTCAGTTACTGAATATTTCTTAAACTAATTAAGATTATTAGTATTATCTTATTGATTTTCTTTTTTGACTTTTTTATTCTTCTTGAATAAAAGAGAAATGTAGACTTGAGATTTTTTACTTGGTTTTATTTTTTAGATTTTGATAAGAGTAAGGATAATTTATTGTTTAAGAGTAAGAGACAGGATAATTTGTTTCTTATAACTTAAAAAGGAAGTTTGGTTATTAAACTAATTAGTTTAGATTTAATAATAGTTGTAGTTATTTGTTATTGAAATATGAGAGATAAAATTTGTATAAAAGATTTAAGTTTGATGTTTAATAAATCAAGAATGTAAAGCTTATAAATTAATTAATTTTTAAAGATTATACAAGTAGCATAATCTAATGTATAATTATTTAGTTCAGTTACAACACAAAGAATGTTTTTAGTTCCATATATAAGACATATATAGTAATGTTAAGAATGTGCAACAATTATAGTTGAAATAAGATTAATTTGAAAACCTAAAAATAAAATATAAGATTTATTAAAGCTAATATTAAATTGATATTATATGAAAATAGATGAGACAAGAAGTTTATTAGTAATTTTTTTAAATTATTATAAAGAAATAGTTGTAGTAATTTGATTTGTAGATTGATCAAGAGATATAGAATAAGAAATTTTATAGAATTTAAAAATAAAACTAGTATAATATATTTCACAGAGACAAGTAGCAATAGTAGATTATAAAGAGACTTTAAAGTAATGTTTTTTAGTAGTATTATAATTGATTGGACTAATGTTACAAAAAGTATATAAAGAGATTAAGGCTTTTTTTCAATTATTCCTATATTATGATAGTCTTTATATTTTTTATAATAGTAGTCAATATTATAGGAATTCAGGTTTTTGTTAATAAGAATTGGTATTTTTGCTTAAGAAAAATTAAAAATAAAGTAAATTATAAGAATCTTGAATATTAAAAGATCTGAAAGATATAAGATATAACAAATAAGAGAGTGTAACAAATAAGAAATGTAACAAATAAGAAGATATGACAAATAAGAGAATATGACAAATAAGTAGCAAAAGGTATGCAGACTAAGTAGTTATAATAATTGACATTAAACAAATTTTTGTGTTAGTTAATTGACCAAAAATTGAAAAAAATTAAAATTTATATTAAATTAATTAATAGTATAACTTTTAGTAGTGATCTGCAAATACTAGGTATTCTAGGATATAAGATCCTTTAAAAAAAGAAAAAATTTTTTGCAAAAAAGAAACAGAAGTTTTGTTAAGGTTTTTTGTACAAACCTTTTAATATTAATTCAATATCAATGTATAATATATCAAAATAAAGCTCTAAATAAGTTTTATTTTTTTGTTTAAGATAGTAACTAAGATTAGCTTAATAAAATATTAAAAAATTTAAAAAATATATCTTGTAATTTAATAGATATATAAAAAAAGTTAATAGAAAAATGCCAAATTATTTTTAGTGAAATTTTTTTAATTTTAAATTTAAATAACTCAATAACTATTTAATTAAATTTACTAAAAATTTTTTTATTTTAATTTTGAAATTATATAGAATTAAAATAAAAAAAAATTGAGAGGTGTGGCAACTTAGTGAAGTGGTCAGGTTGTTAACCCTCTAAGTAGTAGATTGGGTGTTCAAATCACATCGATGGTAAAAATTTGGTTAATCACCTATATAATATTCGTATAATGGTAACTGTTACTAATGATTGGATTAGGATACCTGTAATGGTGGTCACACCAGCATGACTGGCAGGTCATGAGGCATTTGTACAATGTTGAAGTTACACAAAGGAATGCAAACTGACATATTAGGCGATACAAACATTAGATAAGCCTTTGTGGCTATGTAAATCTGTTAAAATTGAGTAACAAGAAGTCTATTTAGAAAGACCTGAATAGAGAGATAGCTGGATTTTCGATGGCCCTACTGTAAAGTCTAGTTCAGTGAAATGGATACTTAGATCTAGTACCTGGTCCTAGTAGCTGGACAGGTAAGAACCTTCAGGTTGAGAGTCTTGGAGGTATACTAACCAGGCTGCTAGAACGAACTAAAGGAAAAGAATATTGGGCTGACCCAATATATTGATGGACTGGTCATAGTCCTACACAGGCTATCTGGATTGGAAGTTTGGTAAAAGAGCAAAGAAAAAGACAGGAGTATACTAAAGTACCAGAATTATGCTATGAAATAGATGCTGGAGTCTAAGTGAACTCTACAAAGTTATAGTGGTTTAATGGTTAGCTCTGACCACAAGTCTTGGTTTTGCTATAGTGATATCTAGATTAGCTGTAAAAATGAGTACAGAAGATGCTAGAGGGTTTACCTTGAGGATAAATTAGTCCTAAGGTTAAGATGATGATCTGGGTATCTGGGTATGACCCAGTAATATTAATACAGGTTATAGGTTCAGAGGGTTTAAAGTAGAACCCCAAGCAGAGGTGTTAGATATAGCAATTAGTGAAGAACTTTTGGTCAGACTCCTTAAATAGGTAATATAGAAAAGTTATACATGTAACCAATTGTATACTCTCCTGTAGTAGTTCATTGAACCACAATACTAATAAGTAATTAATAAAAGTCAAAAGACCAAAAAGGTCACCTTAA
>CAJVQA010012386.1:0-10144 GCA_910591915.1 Cetraspora pellucida
TAGATACATCTATATAAAACATATATCTGCTATAAGTATTAATAAAAAGCTCAGACCAAAGAGGTCACCTTAATACTAAAAAAAAATAGTAATAATAAATGTATTCATATTAAATTATCAGATGAGTATACAACTGACTATATATATAATTTTTCTATATTATCTATTTAAGAAATTTGTTTAGAGAGTTTTTACCAGTTATTATATCTAATACCTCTGTTTAGATGTTTCATTTAAACACTTTGATCTGATTCTAATATTAATTTTATCAAATTATAGACCCAAATCTTTTTTTTTTTAATGTTAAGACAAGTAATTGTGACTCAGAAGTTTATTAATAATCAGTTGGCATATAACTATTGTATGCAATAGCTACAGAAGCAATTATAAAAAGAGTATACAACTAATCCTCATATAACTTTAGTTATTGTTTATATTAAGTAGTCTATCTAAAGGTTCTACACTAGTTGTCATACCTAGAACCCACCTGTAGGTTCTCTATTTAAACACTTTAGTTCTCATATTCATTCTTACCCTATTAACTGCAAGATTACTAAAATATATCATAGTTATTAAGTCATGTTTAACTTTATACTAAGCCCACCAGAACCTTTTGTATCCTATACTTATAGCTGGCCTGGTACTGCTCTGACCTAGGCCATCACTTGTAATTAGGACTAATTATTAAACTACTATATTCTTGTAAAGTTCACTAGGATTCTGATACCTTCCTTTTCTAATATCTTTCTCTTATTTTGAACCTACAAAATTTTTCAGACTACCAATTCAGATAACCCAATATGGTATTCTAAGATCCTTTTCCTTTGGTGATTTCTAGTAGTCTGGTTGGTATATGCTTTTTTATACATATTATCATCTGTTCTATTCTAGTTATTCTTTCTGAGGCTTCTGATGGTCTGGTAGTATTATCAAAAGTTCATGCTATCTCTTTATTCAGGATTTTCAAGTGAATTTCTGTGCTCTAGTTTCTTAGAGTTATATACCTAATGGTCTTATCATAGGTTTGTACCAAAGTCTTATATAACACTAGTTATTAACATTCCTCTATGTACATATAATGTTATACTTTGCATAGATGCCTAAGCTCCCATTTGAGATAGTGTGCCTAAGGTTACAGATCATCTTCTTTCATCCAACCAATTAACAAGACACAATTACTGTAATACAGATATAATTATTTAAATTTTAGTATTTATGAGATTTGAACACTAAACTTGTCATTTGGAAGTTGACAACCTGTCTATTTTATTAGGTCACCACACCTCTTCCAAATCTTTTTGTCTTTAATCATAAAACTTTAATTCTTAAACTATTTTTATTTTTAAGATAAATCTACTAAAATAAGCTATATTTTTTTATTATTATTAATCTGATTTGATATTATAGCCAAGACCAATACTTGTAATTAAGATTATTAATTAAATCAGTATTATTTTTATAAAGTTCACCCAAATACTGATACTTATCTTTTCTAATATCTTCTTCATTATCTCTTACTAACTATTACTTAGAACTAATAGAACTTTTCAAACTACCAATTCAAATGATTCAGTATAATATATTTATATATTTTTTTCTTCTAGTAATTATAATAATCTGGTTGATACATATGCTTCTCTTATATATCTGTCATCTGATTTATTTAATAATTTCTTTGAAGATGTTTTATAAGCTTTCATCAGTTCAACAGTATTATCAAAAGTTTATATTATTTCTTTATTCAAAATTTTCAAATAAGTTTCTATTTTTTCAGTTTCTTAAACTTTTACACCTAGTGATCTTATTATAGATTTGTACTAAAACCTAATGTAATACTGGTTTTTCACATTCCTCTATGTATATATAATATTATATTTTGTATAAATATCTTAAGCTTTTAATATCAAATAAAACTCAACTTGATATATCTAAGATTACAGATGCTTAAAACCCAATTAATTAACAAAAAACAATTATCATAACACAAGTATAATTTTCAAAATTCATCATTTATGGAAATTGAACCTTAGACCTACCACTTGAAAGTTAATAACCTATTCACTTTACTAGGTCACTACACTTTTTGTAATTTTAATTTATATTTTTTTCAAAATGTTCAAAAATATACAAATTTATATCTAAAGCTGTTCATTAACAATAATAAAAGTAAGGTCAAATATATTTACTAGGAAACAGGTTCTGTTAGCATAAAAAAGTTTATTTTAATTATCAACAATCTTTATCTGACACGTTATTATATGTGATACAAATTTTTATTGATTAGTCACGTGCCGTGACAGAAGTCTAATGTCTTGACTACGCTTCGAACAATAACTATAATTTATATATATTTTTTATAATAACACAAAAGTTTAAGTAACCTTGTTGTGTAACAAATAAAAATATTCTCATAATTTTACCTTACTCTAACACTAATTCTAATCCTAATATTAATTCTAATCTAACTCTAATTTTTAAATAACCGAACCACTTTCGGTTAACCGATTGTACTCGGTTAAGTCCGGGTCAGTTAATCGGTTAACGATCTTAACTAAGCCGACTACAGTCGTCCTCCTATAATTACGCTGTTTGTTTTACATCATAAATACAGTATATAATTATAAAGTTTAATAGTATTGTAATTATATAAAGTTTTTTTAATAAATATATATTGTCAATAATTTTTCAAAAAATGGTGCTTATAAAGAGGGTGTGATTATATAGGTGACTGTAGAGGAGTATGACTGTATTTGTTTTAGCCGATTTATTGACAAGATCACTATCACGATAACACGTGCTAAACCAGTTTATTCCATAACAAAATATCAAAAATGAAATATAAACTAATATTATACTAATTTATTAATAAAAGATTGTCCAAATAAAAAAAAAACCAGCGACAATAAATATCATTTAAACCAAATAATTGGTCTCATATTCAATGAACCTTAGCTTATTTATGGCTGGTGTCCACTGTTATCTTGCTCTAGCCATTGTGCATATTTTTCCAATCGAGTAGATTCTTCTTCTTCGGTTTCATTTGATTTGGAACCAGTCTTTTGATATTTTTGTTTACCATCAAATATTTGTGCCTCGATCCTGCGTCCAGCAAAAAATCGTCCATTCATTTTCTAAATGAATAATTTGACCTTTGTTAATTATATTTAAAAAAAATAAGGTTCAAAAAAAAAGAAAAAAAAACAATTACCAGCACACAAGCTTCGGCACTTAGTTGATCTTTAAACTTAACTGACACTACGCCATCAGGTTCTTTCTGTAATTCAACCGATTTATTTATAAACAAAGATGTCCAAGACTACGAAATGTTACAACCACTCTTCCAGATATTACTTACATCATATAATACGACATTGGTTACTTCGCCTAGCTTCTGACATTCTTCGCGAATGTCCTCTTTCAAGTCCAAGATTAAACTAACGTCGTTCTAATTTATAGAATGTTCTAACTTATTGCATATATGGAATTCTCAATTCAGTAAATTATAAAAATTTTAACCATTTTACATACCTCCAATTCTTCCAATGTAAACATATACTTCAGAATTACGATTTTATTATACCTTTCAGCTTTTTTTCCTGGTTCACTTTCAAACCAATCCAATTTTCTAGTATTTAATGAAATTTTAAATTAAAAAAAAAAACTTATTTTGAACAAAAACACTTGCAATTAACTACAAAGTTGACTACTTTTCAAGCTGATGCAATTTTTTTTGGACTTTTTTCTTATCTGGTTTTACTAAAGTACTGTTGTTGGTATCTTCTGAAGGTTTTGGCATCTTTTCCTTAAATTGCGCCTGGATTTAAAATATATAAAATTTCAATAATAATAAGAAAATTAGAAAGCTTGCAATTGTATTTAATACCTTTTGTACTCTTATTTTAGAAGCCTCGTTCGGACGAAGATCTGTTTCGTCCAAAAGCTGACAAGCAAGATCAACTGATTCCTCTCTAAGATAAGTCACGAGAGCGTCACCTTTTAGACGATCATAGTCATCTTTATAAAGTTTAATCTTTGGTCCACCTAAGATATATTTCCTTGTATTAAGAATCGTAACATTTGTAATATGGGACGAACTTAAGGCTAAGTAAACTACCGGAGTTCAAGTCTTCTAGTAAAACACCGCACTTTGAGAAAACTTCTGCTAATTCCTCAACGGTAACGTCAGGTGGTAGCCCGCTGACGTACACAGAAGTATTTGCTGGTTTTTTCTTTTGTGATTTTTGTTTTTTGCCATTCTGATCAGTCTTAAATCGTGAATCGGATATTTATTAGTCACCATGTTTGAATTGGATTAAACAGAGAATTACACAGTACGCATACTTCATCGGCAGTGTAAACTTTTTTTCGTTTTTCTCGTACCACTGGATTAGCAGGTTCCTTTGGTGGCGGACACAAAAACACAGAAAATTCGTTTCGTGTTGTCATTTGAAGTACCAAACTTTTACTGTATCATGGTAAAGTATCTTACGCTTTCGTCGACACCAGGAACTGAATATGCGAGTTGTTGGAGTTTCAACAAAACTTCTTCGTCCTATTTTAAAGATTTGCTGGTTGTTAATACCTTTTTCAAGGAATTACTTATCATTGAGCTAGGGACTTGCCATTTGACACCATTGCTGTTGTTCTTCATTATATTCCCAAGTATTCCCATCCTCGCTCGTATACGTCCATTTTCCTGTTTCCTCAACAAAGTGCATATGTGGATCAGAAGCAAAGTCAGAAGCAGAAGGTAGAATTTGGCTTGATTCTTTTGCAAACGCCTCGTTCTTTATAGAGCCGCTCACCGACATTGATAATTATTTTTGTTGAAAAAAAGGAAAAATTGTATTATATCAGCTATAAAGCAGCGAGTTGAAAATAATGATAACCTTTTTATATGCATTACGATATTTCGATCTTAAATCATGTGATTTTGGTGAGATGGAGTTTTTAATCACAAAATCAGGGTAGTTATTATATCGATATTTTTTTTTCCTTCTTTTGCAATTACATAAATATTCCTAACTAAGTCTAGCATCATCTGGCCGCCCTAATGATATCTAAGTGCAACTTGCCGCATTACTTCAAACAGAAGCTGCTTGTTTGACTACTTAAAGTTCATAATGAAAGGGTCTTCTTCTCTTTATGACAAGTTTTAACATTGTCTTCTTGGTTTCTTCTTCAATTGTTTTCTTTTTCTTTTGCTTTCTTTTTTCTTGCTGATTTGTCTTCTTTTTTTTACTTGGATCTTTTTTTTTGTTTTTTCTTCAGTTTACTTATTTTTATTTTTATTTTTTTATTAAGGTAACCTTTTTGGTCTTTTGATTTTTATTAATCACTTATTGGTATTGTGGTTCAATAAACCACTACAGAAGAGCATACAATTGGTTACATATGTAATTTTTCTATATTATTTATTTAAGAGTCTGCCTGAAGATTTCCTATCAATTGCTATATCTAACATTCCTGCTTGGGTGTTTCACTTTAAACCCTCTGAACCTGTAACTTGTATTAACATTACTGGTCATCTCAGATGTATTAGATCATCATTTTCAATCTTAGGACTAATTTATTCTTGAGATAAACCTTTCAGAGCCTTTTGTATCTATTTTTACAGTTGATCTAAGTATCGTTATGGCAGAATTAATACTCGCAATCAGGGTTAACCATTAAACTACTATGTTTTTGTAGAGTTTACTTAGATCTCAACATCTACTTCACAGCATAACCTCAGTACTTTAGTATATCTCTGCCTTTTGTCCAGTCTTTTTACCAAACTCCCAATCCAGATAGTTCATATAGTACTATGATCAGTCTATTGGTATATCAGGTCGGCTTAATATCCTTTTCTTTCAGTTTGTTCTGGCAGTCTGGTTGGTGGTATCTTCAAGTCTCCCAACTCAGAGGTTCTTGCCCATCTGGCTACTATAACCGGGTACTATGACCTTGGTATCTATTTTCCTGAGCTAGCCTTTACAGTAAGGTTATTGAAGATTCAGTTACCTCTCTACTCGGGTCTTCCTAATAGACTTCTTGTTACCTAATTTCAACAGATTTATATAATCGCAAGAACTTATCTAGTGTTTGCACTACCTGATTTGGGGGTTGTCTAAAGCCTGACACCTCATAAAACTATCTGAATCACAGAAAATTACGGAAAATGATCAATCCTAATTTTTTTCAGATATTTAAAATATTTAAATTAAAAAAATCATATTGATTAAAATTTTAAATTCTATTTGGTTATTAGAGCCATATAATATCTAAGATTTTTTTATGAATATAATAGGGATAAAAAATTTAAGATTATCGCTATATACTCTAAGATTTTTAAGACTTTTTCTCTAAGAATTTTTTTCTAAGATTTTATACTAAAACTTAAGAATTTTTTTTTTTTTAAAATCTGATCTTTTTTTATATATATATATATATATATATTGTATGTAAAGATTCTTTTTTTTTTTACCTCTTTTTGAATTTTATTTACTTTCAAATATCGCAAAGCATATAATTTTTTTTTAATCACAGTAAAGAGACCAATATATATTGTATACTGGTATATATTTTTATTAATGAGTAATTTTTTTGTGGAAAATAAAGGTGTATTTGTAGAAGAGAAGGAGGATATACTTGAAAAGGAGGATGTTGTATATGAGGAAAGTGAAAGTATAGAGAAAAATGAAAGTATAGAGTTTGAGGAAAACAAAAGTGTAGGGTTTGAGGAAAATGAAAGTGTAGAGTTTGAGAAAAACGAAAGTGTAGGGTTTGAGAAAAATGAAAGTGTAGGGTTTGAGGAAAACGAAGCCACATTTGAAGAAAATGAAAACACTATGCTTGAGGAAAACAGAGAGGTCATGCTTAAATTTTATACGTCTCAATTCTTAACTACTAATGAAAGACGTGAACTTCTCTTCAATGTTGATAAACCATTTGAAGTTTCAATGCATGATTTTGATCAAGCATAGTGGCTGTTTGTTTCAAATGTTTGGTCCAGATTTAGCTATAAAAATCATGCTAATGGTAATTCATAAAAATTTTTTACATGCTGGCTTATGAAACATAATCATTCAAGTGGGTGAAAAGAAGGTATCCCTCTTGAAAAGCATAAAAAGACAAAAATCCATCCTCCCAACCTGTACTCTGCAAAAATTTGAGTGTTGCATTTTGTTGGAGCATAAAAGTACAAATTAAATGATATAATAACAGCCTTGACCATATGTACACACTTGAAGAAAATAAAATGTTAAAGTGTTCGGATGCAGTTCGAAAATTAGTGAAAGAGAAAGCAGTCAAGAATTACTTGCCACTTACCATTGTGAGTGTGATTAAAGACTATGCAACTAGGAAGCTGGATTTGGGTGCGAGTGTTAAAGAGTTAAAATGAAAGGAGATTTCAAACATTAAGCAAAAAGTATATAAAGCACAAAAAAAATGAAAACTTTGGAGATAATATAAATTTAGAATTCGACATTGCAGAATGTATTCATTTTTTAAAAAATGAAGGTTGGGATCTTTTATTTTATTATATACATAGGCTTGGTACTGAAAAAAGGGATGAAATTGATCAAAAAAAATTCTTTCACAAAAAATTAATTATCTTGTAAACTAGTTTGCAAGATAATTAATTTTTTGTGAAAGAATTTTTTTTGTCAATTTCATCTCTTTTTCTAGTATGTTTTATTTATTTATTTATTTTTTTAATTTATTTATTTTCTCATTTTATTTATTTTCTTAATTTATATATATTCTTAATTTATTTATTTAAGGGTATAATGTTTAACATTATAACAATGTGAGTCAATCTATATATAATATAGTTTTTGTGTACCCACTTCAACTTGTAAAGCTTGAACAAAATGATTGGCTAACTCAGATCAATTTGACGCACAAGATAAACAAATATGACTGTTATCTATTTACTTTGTACATAAGGAATACATACGGGTGCTGAGATGTTGGTGCCTATTTTTTTGTTAGTAAAGAAGATAGTGACACAATCACAGATGCCTTGAAAATTATTAGACGATTTGGATGTCACTGGAATCCCCGATATATCCTTGCTGACCAAAGCCATGTTGAGGCTAATAGCATTAGGAAAGCATTTTCTGATCTTCGCAGTGGTGAGCAAGAGTGTGCTGTAATTTTCTGTACAGTTCATATAATGCAGGTATGGATAAGTAAAATATACGAAACCAAAGCTCGAAGCCTGATGATTCAGGCAATGCATAAAACTACAAAAATTGGTTGTGAGGAGCTCATTCAGCAAGCAATTTGTGCATGTTAAGTCCCTGGTATAAAAAACTATATTACATGAAATTACATAAAGAATTTGAATCAATGTGCCCTCTGGATACAGCAACATTCACCCCTTCTATTGCAAGTAACCTCAACCAATCTTCTAGAGTCCTATCATAGTGATCTAAAATGGATGACATTATCTAATCATAGTATTATAGGTATAATACAAAAATCAGGCTTTAAATTTTTATTTTTTAATAAAAAAATAGTTTTTTATTTATAAAATATTTATTTTATTTATTTATTAATTTTTTTCATATAAGAAATATTTTAAATAAAATACATTTTTATTACAAAATATTACATTATCAATTTCACCATTTACAAAAATAAAATTTATTATTTTATTTTTATTAGGTGCTTGTCATAAAATTATTGCTCTGGATGCCAAACGATGCTCAATCTCAGAAAGTACGGCCTTTGAATTTCAAATTAAGCAGATTTCTGTTGTTGGAGTTGATAATGAAATTCTTATTGAGATTCACAAGTTCTTCTATCCCATCCAGCAGTTAATCATTACCGAAGCCTGCGCTGTTGAAAAAAGAATTAAAAAGAGTAAAGAAATACCTAGCTTGACTTCACTTAATTGTTTTTGCTTGTTTTTTCACTAGTACTTACTTTCTTGTCAACATATGTTTTATGAACATATGTATGGTAATAAACTATTAATTTTAAGTGTGTGGGTGCAATTTCAGCAAAAATGTTTGTAGAGAATGGTTTTGAAATATATGAATATTGTGAAGTTGTGAAAATTGAAATACCTAAAAAAATAGAAGCTGATAAGGCCTTGAAGAATCGACACTTGGTTGTAAATGAACTAATGAAAAGAACCTATAACACATATTGGAGAGTAGAGGATAAAGGAAGCTCGAAAGAAAAATCAGAATTTATTAAAAATTTAAAAAGTTCTTTAGAGCATATTTTAAATAAATAAAATAACAGCTTTTATGAATACATACACATACCTGTTTATTCTTAGATCTATTCTTCTAACAACTGATTTTAGTAAACATATGCTTAAGTTTTTTTATAAAAAAAAAAAAAACCCCTTCATATTTATTAAACATTAATTAAAAAAAAAAAAAAGGAATACTATTCTTATAATACTGTATATAATACAGTAATATTACAGATAGCAGTAGTATAAAATATTAATGTTAAAAAAAAAAATTATTGCTGACTCTCCGAAAATAATCGAAACCACGTGTGTTCTGTGATTTTCTGTGATGCAGATAATTTCGTAAGGTGCCAGGCTTTAGATGACTCTCTGATTTGTCAGTTTGCATTTCTCTGTATAACATCATACTTACACAGATGCCCCATGACTTGCCAGTTATGCTGGTACGACCACCATTACAGGTATTCTACTCCAATCATTAATAACAGTTGTCATAATATAAATATTGTATAAGTGATTATTCAAATTTTTTGCTGTTAATAGGATTTGAACATCCAACCTACTACTTGGAGGGTTGACAACCTGACCACTTCACTAGGTTGTCACACTCTTTCTTCAGTTTACTTATTATTTTTATTTATTTTCTTATTTATTAATCTTTTTACATTATATTTTTTAAATATATAAAATATATTTTAGAACATTTTTGTTATTATTTTTGTAAATTATTGTTTTAATTTTGTATTTAAGAGTTGTATTAATCTATTCTGTATTTTTTTTGAAATTAAGTTTTTAATTAGTATTTTCTTATTTTTATTTTTTTTATTTTATTTTATTTTTTTTTTTTAACTTTGGTGACAATGCCAGTTGATTTTTATTAGCCTTAATTTGATATAGTACAAATTTATGGTTACATTTTTAGGATTGATTATTACTAGTACTATATAC
>CAJVQA010012387.1:0-10143 GCA_910591915.1 Cetraspora pellucida
AAAATAAATAAAAAAATAAAAAAAAATTAAAATAAAAAATTAAAATAAAAGGAATAACAAAATAAATAAAAAAATAATTATTACTTGGCCTTCCTTCTGTTCCAATGCGTCTTGAATTTCCTTTTTAGTCATATGGCGATTATTTAAAATAAGGTATTAGACGATCACATACTAGTTCATCTAATAGTAGTCCTGTAAAAAATGCATTCTGGAATATTTCCATTATATTTTTATAATTCTGATCTTGACTCTGTGAAAGTTCCATATATGCCTTAAAAGTCATGATCAAGTAATTGGTTAATCAGTTTTTTTTTAGTGTTTTTTTCATAATGCATAAAACAGTTATAGAACTGAACAATATAAAATTAAAATTAAATATTAAAGTAATGATATGGAATTAAAATGGAATACTTATGGAATTAAAATAGAATGCTAAATCTTTTGTATATATAATTTTAAATATATACTTATAGTTTGGCATCATACGTATTTGTAAATGTGCTTTTTTTGACAATTGTATTTATAGACTTATTAATTTACCAAATCAAAGTTTTGGCATATAATGATAAAAATTACTTATTTTGAATTATTTTAATTTTACTTCCTGATTTTTTCCTGATCTTATATTTATATAATAAAATATATAAATTATTAAACTATCGAAATTTAACTTGATTTTCTTGATCAATAATGTAAAACTCATTATTAGGCAATCTAAAAAATCCAACATTTCTACAAATTGTGCTAGTATTAATTACTTCAAATACACCAAAATCTCGAAACTTCAATAGTCCATGTTCAGAAATTTGAGAACTCTGCACCTATTGTACATACGCTAGCATAGATCAGTAATTATCATATTGATGTGAAAAAAAATATTGCACTTCTCCAAAGAACTCCTTTTCTTCTAAAATAACCAGTACATTTCAATGATAAGCATTTTGATCAACCATAAGCTTTGTCTAAAATAGCTGATATATTAAAATATATCGATATAGTGAATTTTACCAAAAAAATGTAATCTACATACAGTGATATAATAATTTATGCATGCTAAATCTCCCTTTCAATTCGATAGCTTTGAGTTAACAAATAACCCATTCTTCATTTAAAGTTTTTCATATTTCCGAACAGAACTTGTAACAGACTTTAAATAATATATTAGTAAATATAAAATAATAAAGATAGAAGTAATTAAATTATACCAAAAGCTGGTTCATATGTATCCCTAATGCTGTTATATAATAAGCTTTAAGACGTTTTAGTTCAACTTTATTCATATAGTATTTATGTGATAGAAAATATAATTTTTCTTGTCCATTATCAGTAAAAAAAACACGATCTTCAGAACAGTCTAAGATTTTCAAGCTTGAATCAAAAAGTTTTTGATTTATTTCAGCTTTATATTGAAGGTGTAAAAAATGAATCCATGTAGTAATCTGCTTTTGAAGATTCGTATAAGGATGCTGTCTAGAGTGCACCAAAGGTAACAATATTCCACATAGCCTCTCTATTGGATATTGCCAGGTTGCCTACGCAGGTCCAGTACTATATATTGAAGTAGCAATATGTAACAAATAATGATAGAAGATAAGTGCAGCTGAAATCCTTTTTGAATCATTTTGAAGATATTCTCTGTTAAAATAATTAAATTAGGTACATTTAGTAACAAAATACTAATATTATGAAAAAATAAGGCTAGATGCTGAAAAAAAGGATCAAATTAACAATTTTTTCAAAAAAAATTTTTTGGAGCTTAACTAATTCAAAATTATCCTATAGGCATTTTTTACCTAATAAATAAATTCTCACTAAAATTTTGCAATATAATCTTTAAAATTTGTATTTTCTTATAGTTTATTGTAGGATTCATAATATACAATTCAGCTTTTCAATAAGTTTTTTTTTGCTAATTTATCCTTTTTCTAGCAGCAAGCCCATATCAAAACATACTTCTTATAATGAGTCATGAATTCACACAAAAGTTTGTCAATTTCTGCTAATTCCGTTATGTTGATACTTTTCTTGAGACAAAGCTTTGTCATATATATGAACTTAGCCCATCCATTTAAATATCTGAAACATTTAATATTAAAAATTTAACTTAAAAAATTAATATTTAATTACATTCGTCCCTTATTAATATTAACCCCTATCAGTATCAACCTAAGTTATAAAATGAATAAATTTCTATATATTACAATTTCCTCATATTTATCAAGTTTAATGTTTCCTCATTAACATTACTAGATTGATATAAATAAGAGACGACTGTACTTGTTAATAGATTACCTTTCCGGAAGATGGCTTTGTAAAAGTGATAGTGAATATAATACCATCCAATTTAGCCAGTCTTCTGCTTTAAATGCAGCTGAATGTAGCTAGATATCAATAAGCGGACGACCAAAGTTCAATGGCATGTTTTTTCAATTATTTTCTATAATTTTTCATATTTTTACTCAATCACTATTGAAAAGGATATAATCAGAATTCGATAGTTCATGGTCTCTAAAAAAAGCATCAGACCAATGCCGAAGCATTGCTGGTGAAACATTTTCAAACAATCCATGCATGATATCAACAGGGAATGATGTAGGAAATTCAATTGAATTGAGTTCAAATAATATACTTTTGCTATTTAGGCCTATTAAGTAAAATAAATTAGCATGGTATGTTAAAAAAAAAGTTATTAAATAATAATTATAATATACCTCATACTTGCATTTCACACTTGTATGATTTTCGATCTACACATTCTACTGCTACTGCATCAAGTAGATAATCGTCATGTGTCCTTAATGGAAGATTTTTAGGATTATATCGACATCCAGACATGCCAGTTGGAGGTTTAAGTGGAAAGTATACATGGCAGTTTCTTTGGCAATAAATTTCTTGAATAGAGCAAAAGCGACATGTCTTATATGAGTTATGTCAAGTTATACACATGATCTTAGCAAGTGCTGGAAGGTCACCAGATAAGCTTAGGATATGCGCACAAAGGGTAAAAATATCCTCCATTGCGCCATCAACATATTGGACACCATCTATATTTATTAGTGTAAATTAATAAACAATCTATTCTAAAAAGAAATAGATACAGTTGTATCTGGATTATATCACACTTTTTTTTTTTACTTTCTTGTAAATATAACCAAGATAGGATATAACTCAACATATAAAACATTTAAAAAAAGGAAATTTATTACGCTCAAATATGAGGATATAACTAAGGTTGAGTATAGCTTAGTGCAAATATAACCCAGGCATGACTGTATTAATATTGATATTAATAATACCTTGCAACTGTTTTAACTCGTTAACCAATGGTTGTAAAAAGGAATTAAAGTTTTTTGGTGCCTTTGGTCTCGGAATGAGTATAGAAATTATTAAATTTTCTCTTCGAACATGTATATTTGGTGGTAAATTTGCATTTATAACCAGTATAATCCAGCAATCGTCTCACTTTTGACAAAAAATTTGGTACCCATTAGTGGATACCATTAAAGCAACATCTCGACTATCTGAAAAAAATTCTGAAAAAACTAAAAATTTATATCAAAAGCTATCAAACACATCACCAATTTGGTTGCCAAGAGTATAATCAGGTGTTGATGTATAATTATATCGATAGCACAGAATTTCTGCATGAGTTTTATCTCTATACTGCATTTTAAGTGAATCAATAAGTGACCAATATGCAACTCTCTTTCGAGACACTTTGGATGTCATATCAAATTTGTAACGAGGTTCTTTACATCTTGGACATATATTTTTATTAATGAGATTACCCATAAATGCTGTACATGAATTAATACAACAGTCTACAAATGTTGGTTTTAATAGTACAAGATTTTCAAGACATTTTTCAAGTTTGTAAAGAGTAATTTGAGAGATTTCCAAGACTTCAAGAATTTCGTTAAATGCAGCCTCAGAAATATTATGTTTGTCTTTAATTTGATAAAGTTTTAAACCCTTAATTAAGTTTTCTGAAATATCTGCAAAATTAAATTAATTAGAATAAAATTTTAATAGTTATAAATTTATATTTTGATTAGGCCATACAAAGTTAAATAATTGTTTCTCATAATAAAGAATTCTAAAAGTAACCCACTGCCCAACTTTAATCTTTAATTATAAAAAATTTTATAAGCATTTTGCACCTGAGTACCATGTACTGAAAATTTAAAAAAGCTGAACCAGCTGGGTTATAAGAAACAATTAATTAACTTTATATGGCCTTATAAGCCTATCAAACTTGATATTATCTTCATCTTCATTTGACTTCTGAACTTCCAATGATTCAAATAGCTCCTCCTGACCTTCCAATGATTTAAATAGTTCTTGAACTTCCAACGATTCAAATAGGTCGTCATTTTCATTAGACAATTCTTCAGATGTTATACTATTTTGTTTATCTGAACTATCTGGATTAAGAACATATACACTAGCAGGTTCATTACTAATATGATCATAATCATTTTGATTTGTTCGAAATGGTGTTAAAACACCTGGTGAAGGCATAGATAACATCGTCGCTATACTAGTAACTGGCGAGAAAGTTTGAATAGAAGTAGCCAGGTGTCGTTGTATCATGGGTATATCTGCTAGATCAGGCCAGATATTTTTTTGCTTTGTTAAATGCCTTGCATGAGTTGCTTTGCTAACTAGTTTACCCTGGCCATTTGATATATGCAGGCACCAGACGCAGGTACAAAGAATGTCATTAACTATTTTAAAGATCAATTTTTTTTTTTTATATAAAAAATATATTTATTACTACTGATTAAAGGTAGGCATCATGTATTTATCAGTGCGAGATGCCTAATTGTTACATAATTAATGAAATGAAAATCATAACAGATATTAATAAATATCTAAGTTAAAATATGTGCTGCTTAAGCACATTACATTGATAAGTGCATGATGCCCCATTTTTACTACTGATTTTTTGATGATTAAATAAATCAGCATTACTATAAATACAGTTTTTTTTGTTGGAATTGCTTAGCGAATTGAGACATACGATTATTTAAAAAATACTATCACTATGGAAAAACATAACAATCTTTCAGTTAATATCCACAAGCTCAATTCTAAGCAACGTCGTTAATTTTTTCTTGCATTAATTGATGCGGACCTAACTTTACTCAATGTGTTGAATTTTGAGCAACGCCGATGATTATATGCTATATTAGTAGCTATCGACCCCACACTTGCAGAACTGCTTCTAGACTCCCGTAGTGCTATTCGTGGAATTATTAATGGACAAGTAGGTTTTTTTTAAGCAGGTTTTTTCCAATTTTATAAATATGTATTGAAGTTTATTTGGTTAATATACTTTCAGTTTCCAAAAGGAACTACTATGAACCCAATTAAGCTTAAAAAATATGAGGATTATAAAAATGCTCAGAAAAAAATTAAAAAAAAATTTCAATGGTATGAATTCTTAAAGCTAGACAAAAAACAATATTTAAATTTTAGGATAAGCTTCACCGTACCCTCTTAAAAGGGCGCCTTAAATGTTTTTTTATTATGCATTTTGCAGTTTTTTACATACATAATTATACTGTATTGACCTATTGTAGAATGATCTATGAAATCGTGCAGCATCCCAATTTTTACGTGGAGAACCTCTATCCTGGCAACTGAAGGGAAAAGCCAACGAAGATATTAAAGAAGTAAATGGTTTAAATTTGATTAGTTATTTTTGAACCAGACTAATTTTATATATATAACATAATAACAGTGTTGGTCTGGATTCAAAAATAATTACTCCTTTATTAATCTTTTTAAATGACCAAAAAACTATTATTTATTATTGTTTTATAGTTTAATGAAGTCAATCCAACATTTCCAGTTTCTGAAGCTGATTTTATTCTTCGTGATTGGCTTGCTTTATATTGTAATAGCATGGGTAAGTCATTTTTATTATCATACCTTTTGTCATTATAGTCAAACATTTTCTATACCAATAATAGTTGATCAAGCAAAAAAAAAGAAAAATGCTGATGCATGAGCTAAAGGACATGTGTTGCTACTGCCAAAAAAGAATGTTCGACCTCCTGTTCGAAGATGTAATACAAGCCAGGTTAATGCAGAAAGTATTTCAGATCAAAATAATGCAGATAAGATGTCTAACCATATGCAAGATTTTAACATTTTTACTCCTGCACCAAACAAAGTTAATCGAGCAAAAGGGCTTACATTACTACTGCAAAAAATAAATACTCGATCTTCAGTTCAAAAACTAACAAACTATATCAATATAGAAAGTGACAGCGATCAAGATGACAGATGAGATGACTGACTATGCACAAGATTCTGATAATTATACACCAAACAAGGATTACAATTTCGAAAGTACTGGTCAGAATAATATTGATGAGACAGTATATGATTCTGATACTTTAACACCTGCAGTTAATACATTGCCACTATCAAAAAAAGTTATTTAGTTTTCTGTTCAAAAATGAATATCCATTAAATATAACATATCATTCTCTATAATTAATGCAGAAAGAAAAAATGTTCGATCTCCTATGCAAGATGTTACAAATAATAAAGACAATAATAATGATAATATACAAGATTCTAACCAAATGGTGCCTGCAGCTAATATGTTATCACCATTAAAAAATTTTCGATCTTCTCATTCTTCTAGAAAGCAAAGTATTAATCCGAACAGTTTAACACCTGCTACATCGCCACTAAAAAAAAATCCTCAGTCTTCTGTTCAAAAACATAATGGTATTAAGACTACTTCTGAACAAGATAATGCAATTAAGAATAATGCACAAGATTCTGGCACTTCAAATAATACAGGTGAGATTACTGAAAATCATGTATTAGTTGTATCTTTTTGTATCTTCATGTCTTCTATTTTATTATATATATTTTTATATAGACAAAAAAAGAAAAGGAAAACAGAAAACAAAAGAAATGATGGCAAGAGTTAGTAAAAAAACAAAGACTGATAAAAATTGAAAGCAGTAGTAGAAATGTATTCTGTAAGAATTCTATAAAATTAGAGTTACTTCATTAGGAAGTATTGCATGTGCATTTATTATTGTTATATCAATATAAAGTTAATAAAAGCTCTAGCTTATATCCATATATGCAATGTATATTTTGTACTATTATAGTAGAAGTGTCAATATAAAGCTAATAAAAGTTCCAGCCTATATCTGTGTATGTAATGCATTTTTTGTACTATATATTATAATAAAGATTCTGTGTATGCAATGCATTTTTTGTATTACTATAGTAGAAGATCCATCTTATATCCATATATGCAATGCAATTTTTGTACTATTATAATAGAAGATCCAGTTTATATCTGTGTATGCAATGCATTTTTTGTACTACTATAAGAGAAGATTTCAGTGTAGTCTTCATACAATTTCCATTTTATTATTATATGATTTTCAGTTAAACTTTCATATAATTTCCATTACTTGAATAATATAATTCCATAAATGTTCTATAAATATGCTACATTTATAAAAAAAGTACTGAAATAATTTAATTGAGAAAATCCAAAATTCAAACATAGAAAAATAATGGAAAAATAAAGTTAACTTTTTTTACAGGATAGTGGTCTTCCTCGATGATCCAACAAAGTTTGAGGCAAGTTGTAATATCGTTTTAATACATTTTCTACAGTCTTTGGATCACAACCAACAAGATTGGCAATTTGTCTATAAGACTTGCCTAATTTTTGAGCAGATATAATTTTTTCATGTTTTTGATCTGAAAGCGTCATAATTTGCAACTTGTTAAATATAAAAATGCTTTAACAAAATATATTTTTATTTACAGGTTTCTTAACTTGATCAAAAAAAAATATCTGCCAAATAGAGGTATGAGCGCAATGCTGTAATTTGTCATAATTATAATGAATTACAGTATTTTTTGCTGTAATTCATTATAATTATGACAAATTATGGCATTGTACTCATATCTCTACTAGCAAATAGTTATAAATTACTGATTTTATACAGCATATATAAGTTTTTGTAAATTAAATTTTCACATAATCGTACAGTAAATTTAAACATATATAAATTTTATGTAACCTTTTGCTATTTAAAGGCCAAATAATAAATACATAATGATAAGTATCATTAAATTAATTGCCTTGTTTGGAAGTAATGATAGTTACTAATAAAACTCTATTAAATATCTAGGATAGGGCCCATATGCGATTAGATAAACTGCAATTGCAAAAGTGAGCATAGCTAGTCTCAGCTTGTGCATCGATCACACTGATATATGCTGCTGCTGCCTATTATCAATAATTAAATCAATTTCTAAAATGAGAGCTACATGAATATCCTAGTTAATAAGCATTAGTTAAAGAAAAGAAAGAAGTTGCATCAACATCAAAATCAAAGAAAAAAAAGGATCACACAATCATTATATCTGTTATGAAAACAAAATCACTGAGAATTAAGGTAAAGATTAGGAAAATCAGTTGTTATATACATGTTGTAGAAACTTGCTATGGCTTTGCCAAAATATTTCGACATCGATTTTTTGGTAATTCATGCCATAACATAAAACCAAAACCTAAACCCATAATCAATGCTATAACCTAAATTAAAAGCTGAATTAAATATATAGAAATTATATATAATACTAATTGTGGCTTGCTGAAAATATTTTATTGTCAATTTTTAGTAGAAATATTGAGCCACAACTGTTACAACTTAAAGCTAAAACAAAAACTTACATAAATACCATAATTTAAATTAAAAGCTATAATTCAAATATTATGAATCCTGTAATTGTTAGCTAGTACTTTTAACAAATTGAAACCTATTTTATAGCAACTATATTTGTTCATATAATTATGAATAAATTGAATAAATGCTCAAATATCAAAGCTATCTACCAAAGTATCAACATCAAATTCTATATTGCCGTAGTTCTCTTTAATATTGTCTTCGACAACCTCAGAACTAACAACACTATCAAGTGCTAGAGGTTGCACTACAAAATTAGATAAATCTAAGTCTATCATATTACTAAGAATTATATATATATAAAGTTTTAAATGCTTGTTACTAACTCTATTCTTATATATTAACATTTTTTTACAGGTTAAACCTCTTCAACATAGCTTAATACTGCTTTATCTATTTCTAAAAAAAAAGATTTATACTTTTAGTTTTTTTCAATAACCCAGCTACATTTAGCATTTTAGTAATCACATATAGTTCTATAGTTACAATATATTTCTTCTAAGTAAAGTACCTCTAGGTGTGGAATTATTTGGAATTATTTTGCATAGTAACTATTGGCACTTTTTCAAAGATAGAGACAGGTTAATTTTTAAAAGGTACTTTAACTGTATAAATACAATTGTAAGTAATTGACTAATTAGAAGTTATCCTATATGTTATGCTCTCAAACTAATACCCAGGAATACATTAATTAAATGAATGTATTATATTAAAGTAGGTAGAAATTTGAAATTCTATTTTCTATAGTCTAGAATAGTAAATAAAAAAAAAATAATAATAAATGATGTCTACTAAAAAAACTATAAGGTTAGAAATACATAAGCATTCTTTTATAATTATGTCACATAATTATCATAACAATCGCTGCCAAAATTGTTATAAATTAATCAGTGAACTTCTACCTTAATTATCTCTGCTTCTAGTGATTCAAATCAATTAATTTTTTTTTATTTGAAAGCACTTTATCTCATCTACAAAATAAAAAAAAAATTATAATGAATCTGCTGTTAGTTGCTGAGATAATTAAGATATACAATGACTAATAAAATTTGATATATTATAATAGATTATTTAAATTATCTCTGCAATTAGTAATTAAATTTTAAATTTTTTTTTTATTTTATAAAGCAAGTATATATCTATTAAATAAAAAAAATATTTAATTTAGACTAATAATCATTAAGAAAATTAGGTTTAAAATTTAGGTTATAAACATTTTGTTTTTATTAATTTTTTAATTAATTTACTAATTAAAATTGTATCAAATTTATATAGTAAATAGAGAAAGAATTTTTCTATAAGATAGCAAAATATTATTAAATTTAAACTAATAGTTATTGAAATATTTATATAGAAACACAAATCTTTATGTTATTTATCAAAACTCTAAAAGTAAAGT
>CAJVQA010012388.1:0-10143 GCA_910591915.1 Cetraspora pellucida
GCATTTTAAAAATTGAAATTTTATATGTAAATTTATAAATTTATATATAAAATTTCAATTTTTAAAATGCATCAACTTCTTATAGTGATGAGATTTTGAAAAGATATTTGGCACATATGTAGAACTAATATAGCTCTATAAAGTTACTGATCAGATTTTTTTAAAACCTCTTAGATAAAAAGTTATAACTATTTAAAAAATTGAAACACTTTGTATAACTGTTGAGTATAGATTTTCTGCACCATAGTTGCTTTATTAAGTTATTTGATAAATCTGTATAGTTTGGCCTCTTAAGTATTTTTTTTTTGTAATTATCTTGGCCATTTTCTTATTATTACTTTTGTAATTATTTTTTTGAAAGTCTCAATTAATGCTATTGATCTAATATTATTTAGTTTGAATTTTTAGTTTGCTTCTTTTGAAATTAAATATATTTGTGTTCTTTTTTATTTTTTTAATAATTCATTTTTTTTGAATTAAGTTTACAAAAACTTTGAAAATTTTTGTGTTCTCTTTTTTACTTGTTTTATTAATATGTAACTTATATTTAATATTTCTAAAACTATATCAGTTTTGAGTTTCTTAATATATATTTTTACATTTTTATTTTTTTTTTTAGTTTTTTGTACCAAGCCTTATTAATTTACTTTTTTGGATTGTATATTTTTTTTATTTTTTAAACATTTCTTCTAGCTTAGTTTTTCTTTTTTTTGAATTGGTTTTTAAAACATTTTGTTAAACTATTTAAGAATATATTTGGCTCTGTTATTAGATTATTTTTTTTTTGTCTTATGTTATAAATTTGGCAAGTATTTTATTTATATAATTTATTTAACAGACTAGCAATTATTGTTTTTGATTAATTTTAATTATTTTACATCTTTTGTTTATGTTTTTTTTTAAGCTTATTTTTATTTTATTTTTTGTTAACCTTTTATGTTATTTATTTAAACTTTAAACTAATGTCTATTTAGCTTTGATAGTGTTATTTTTATTTTTTTTCTATAATTTAAGCTTATTGTTTATTTTAATTCTTTTTTATTTTTTTATTTTTTATTTATTTTTGTTCTCTTAATTATTTGTTATAATTTAATAATATACTTATGTTACTGTAGCTTTTTTTAGTTTTGTTTTTTGTTTATCTTTGTATTAAATATCTTTTTTAAAAAAAATTTGTTTGTTTGCTAGTTTAATTACACCTTTTTCTATTATATTTTATATATAGTTTAGTATATCTGTACTATATTTTATATTTATTTTATTTTTTTTTAGTTATTTTATTACTTTTTTTTATTTTAATTCATTTTGCAACTCTCTTGTATGTTCTTCTTAGTTTTTTTTGGTTTGTTTTTTTATAAGATATATTGTTTTTGTTTGGTTTTTTATTTGATTTCTATACTATTTTAGTTTGCAATTATATGTCTTATTTATTATTATCTTGTAATTACTATCTGTTAAACCTTTTGTTTTTTTATATTAACTTTCTAAAGGCCTAATTCAAGTGTTTCTAATAACCAAATATAGTTAATTCTTGTTGCAACTTTATGGTTTATTTATTTATATGCTTTTTTATTAGATATAAGCTTTTGTATAAATTAATAAATTTTTTTTTTTTTTTTTTAAGAGAAGTCTTTCTTTTAGTTCTTTATTTTAGTAATATATAATTAAGTACAACTAATACAAATTGATATATTAAACTAAGAGAGTAGGGGTTAGAGCTAATTTATCTTCAACTTATTTTTAGCTAGAATGGTTAAGAGACATCTAGTTTATGGGTTTAATAAGAAGAGATGTTTGGTTTAAATATATAAATTTATTAAGCTATAAAGTATATTGTCTATCTATGGATATTAGTAATGTATAGTCTAAATTAATAGTAGTAATAGTTGGTGCAGATGAAATATATTATTAGATGTATGTTCTACTTAGTTTCTATATATATTTATGTATCTTTTTTGTAATTCAGTATAAATTTTTGGTAGTAAGTTCTTTTTTAGTAAACCTAGTTCATATAAATTATTTGTTATAATTCCAATCAGAATTTGTTGATCTAAGTGGATGTTTTGGATTTCTTGAGCTAGATTTGTTGATATAGTTGCTTCAATTTCATTATCTTTACAGATTTTTGTTATTGCTTCTTTTATTATATCTTTTATTTCTACTTGGTTGTGTAAGCAGGTAAGCATATGAATTGTGTTTTCTAATATGTTTGGATACTTTGCACAATATGAATTAGTGTGGATTGTTGAATTTCTTTTATAAAGATTAAGATGTATTAGCAGTTTTGAAGTTAGAATTTTGATTTTAAATGTTTTTAAAGTAGATTTTATAGGATTAGTATATCTACTAAGAGGTTTGTTTTTAAAATTAAAATATTCAAATGTAAGTTTTCAATTAATATTAGAAAGATTGTTATTGATATGTTTTATATGCTTCTGATTATTCTATATAATGATTGCTTCTGCTTGTTGTAGTATTTTAGATATTTGGTGAATTATATATATAGTATATATATTCATTATGAAGAAAGTAAAAGTAGTGTTCAGTACTGTATTAGATAGCAAATCAGTATGAAATTGATAGAAAGCATTTTTTATGCTAATTTTTTCTTTTGTTAGATTAATTTTAATCTTTAAGTTTTTAGCATTAATAATAGTATTAAGAAAAGTGTTAATGTTATTGAAAAGAGTTTTCCTTAGTTGGTGTTTTTGTTTAGATAATCTTATAAGCATTATTGAAATTTTAATAAAAATGTTGTTTTTGTCAGTTAATATTTGAATTTTTATCTCTTCTATTATTACTGTAAGGATTATTGCAAACATTGTAAATATTGCATAATTTAAAAAAGAAAATGTTTGGTTGGTGTAATGCTATATATAATCATTATGCTGAAATAATAGTTGAGTATAAGGAGTATTGTATCTATTTGTTTTCTTGAAAGTAGTTGTAAGTTTAAGGTTTAGTTCTTTTGAGAATGAACTTGCTGTATATAATTTTCATATTTCTTCTTGGTTATTTGTGAAAGTCTGTAAAAGTCAATAGTTGGTTCAATATTTTGAAGTTAAAAATAAATATTTGTGATTTTGTTTAGGTTGTGTAATTGTTTGATGAAAATATAAACAATTAAGGTTTGTATAAATTTGTTTGTGACAGTTAACTTGAATTTTGAAGATTAGGTGTATAAAGCTAATAAAATAGCAATAGGTTGTTTTGAATTTTTGATTTGGCATCCAAGACATGGTATTAGTTGGTGAGTGTTTAGCAGATGAGTGTTATAATGTTTGATTTTGGCCTGATTATTGGTAATGCTCATTAATTTTTTAAATTATTGTGATTTTGTTATTATTTTTGTAGAGTCATAGTATTAATTTTTATAAAAGTGTATAGATTAGGATAGTTTAGTATTGTAGATAGGTTTGTTGATGAGATTATATTGTCTGTAATTGCTTTAAACCATTTAAATGTTTTTTCTTTTGGTATTTTTGTATATTATGATGAAATGATATCCAATCTAAGATATTGTAGTTTGAGTAGTTAAAAAATTGTTTAATACAAGTTATGTTGTGGTTATTTAGTTTTTCTTTAATTGTGTATAGTTGTTTTATTGAATAAAGGATTTGGTTAATAAATTTGTCTTTTATTTGTTTAGATATAAGCCATAAGTTGGTTGTGCATTCCAGCTAGATATTTAATAAGTGAAGTGTAATTATTATTTGAGCTGTATTTGTTTTAACTTCATTTGTGATTAGTATAAGTTGTTCTAGTAGAATTGATTTGTTTGAGTTGGCATCATTTTGAATTTGTTGTAATTAGATTTTTAAACTGTGATTGTTGAAGTCATGAGAATTAATGCTTCAATCTAATGTGTAAATTTGTTGTTGTTGTTGAATATTGTAAAATGTGTTTAAAGTATATATATTAAAATGATATAAGGTGGAGTTAGGAGTGGACTGAGCTAGTTGAGCTTTCTGTTTAATAATATTTGTATATAGATTTGTAATAGAGTTACAAGAACATTTTGATAGATAAGTGCTTTGCATTTAATATGCTGCATATATAAGAATCACATTGCTAATAATGTAAATAGCCTGTTTGTTAGTTATTTTAGCAAATTTAATTTTGTTTAAATTAAAAGTAATGTCTTTGATAAGGAATTTTTTTGTAGGTTGAAGAGATGGTTCTTGGGTAAGCCATGCTTCCAGATGTTTAAATATTGCTTTTTGTTAGATATTTGATATATTCTTTTCTTGAAATATTATATTAGCATTAGGATCTGAGTCATTAGTACTAGTGTTGATTTATAAAAGTTGACTTTGATATTGGCATAAAAGAGAAAGGAGTTAACTGTTTTTAATATGTTTTGTAACTTTTGTTTGTTTTTTGCTATCCATACTATATCATCTATATATACTACTACTAAAGTATGTATTAATATCTTAGATGAATATATATAAGTATTAAGTTGGTATCTTTGGTATATTGTATCAATATAGTTAATAAGTGGATTATAGTAGATTCTTCATAAAATTGAAGAAAAGGTCTCTCTTTAATTGATTTCATCTTGTACAATATAAGATTGTATTAGTCTAATGCTTGTAATAACAGAATTTTGTCTATTATTAAGAAAATAATTTAATAAATTTATAATCAAAAAAGAAATATAAATTCATTGAAGTGTTTTAATTAGTAAAGGAATGTATACTGTATTATAGGCTTTGAGCATATCTTGTACTAAAATTCAGTATTTGTTTTTTGTTATATTAGCATGTTTTATTATGTAAGAAATAGTTTAAATAGGTTGAAGGATAGATATGAATGAAAGTGCAATATTATTATTCGAGTTTAGTATTGAATATTGAGTAAGAATTTTGTTTAATTGATAGGTAATTATTTTAGTGAAGATTTTTTGAGTATGTTCAATTAGTATAATTAGTTAAGTATATGAAAGGTTATTGTTGTAGTGTTGTTTTTTTAAAATAGTTCATATGTTTGCATGTCCTCAGCTACTTGGTGTCTTTTCAATTATTAAACATGCATTAAAGATTTAAAAAAAAATTTGGTTTGCTAATATTAGTAGATGTTGAATCATTTCATTGAATATTTCTAAAAGGCCAGTAGCTTTATATAGTAATAATGATGTTATAGTCTTTATTAATTTGAGAATTGATATTAGTTGTAACAAATTATTGTATATATTAAAGTTGATTTGTGGTAAAGGTTAAAGAAACTGAGTTTATTCATGTTTAAAATTAGGATTTGTTGGGTTGTGTTTAGTCCAGTTATTAAAGTGCTTTTTTGTTGCTTATTTTATTTCTTCTAAGTTATTAATTATTCTGTCAAATGTTATAATTTTGTCAAAAAAACTTGTTTCTGGTTATGTTTAAATATACTGTTTATCATATATAATGTGTTTGATTCTATATTATTATATCTTCATTGTATGTAGAAATGTATTTTTTCTTTTTGTGCATTTTGGATTCTAGACTATGGGCCTCTTATAAGGATTTTTTAAGCTGCTTTATAGTTTGCTGAAAGTTATTGAAGTTTAATGTTAAGTTCTGGATTTGGCATAGAGTAATAAATTGTTCTGAGTATAATGATATTTGTTGAAATAAATTATTTAGATTTTGTATTATAAAATAAATTGAAATTGGAGGTTTGTTATTTCTCAAATTAAAAAGACATTTGTTTGTTAGATTAAGTGCTAAATGTAATTTAGTTGCTTTGAGAAAAAAGGCTTGATGTTTTTTAGACACAGTATATATTTTTGGAATAGTTTCATTTGCAATTTTTTTGATTGAATTTGATCATTTATTCTAAAGGTTGTTTAGCTGTTATAATATTGTAATATTGTAAATCAGATTTATTAATTTAATTTCTGTTTCAAGTTTGTTAGTAAATTCTTCCTATGTGTCTGTTGTCATTTGGTGATAAAGATATATTTTTCTTTTCTTTTTTTTGGATCTAGGTATTTTTTAGTTGGAAGTTTGTTTTCCAAGTAGTAGTGATTATTTTATGATTACTATCAGTAATATCAATTGAATCAGTAATTAAAAGTTGAGTAAAGTCTAAAAGAACTTCAAAATTAACCTATATGTCATCGATTTGGTTCTGATTTGACTCTTTGCCAAATAGGTTCTGTTATAGCATAGAATTCTAATAAGCTTGTAGATGATAAGAATTAAAGAGAAAAAAAAAGATTTGCTGATCATTTGCATTGATTGGAGTTGTTATTAAAATCTTTTATTATAATTGTATGCCAATTATTATTTCTTGCTTAAGTTAACCAATTTATAATTGTGTTTTGTGTAGATTTAAGCTGTTCTGGATGATTTGAAGGTAAATATAATGAAATTATATAAAGTTTGTTATTGAAAAGAAGATAAAAATCAATGTATATTGCAGTGCCTAAAACAGTTTGTATATTAAATATGTAAGATTAAAGTGAGTTATAAAGCATAATCACAGTATCCATGCTGGCTTTACATTAAGAGTTGTCTTTAGGTATGAAGTTTGATGTATAAATTTTATATAATAAAGAGTTTTTTAGTTTTGTTTCTGTAATAGAAACCATGTAGTAATTATTTTTGACACAACATTCAAGCCAAATTTTCAACTTTAGTAAGTTGTTGAGTCCTTGAGTATTATAAGTAGCAATGTTAAGATGATTCTTAATGTTTATAGTAAAATTGTTTGTTGAGATATCTAGTATTTTAGTTGAGTTGTTGTTGTTTATTTGAAAAAATAATAAATTTAATCTTAATTGTATAGTGCTTATGGTTGAGGAGAGTAGTTATTAAAAAATTCTAATAAGAGTCAGGTAAGTTGAAAAGTTCAAAGAGTTGTAAAAGTAAATCTTAAAAAGAGAAGTGGTTATGAAGTTGCAAGATAATGTCTGCTATTTGTTTATATAATGTTATTGGTAGTTGAATGTTTTGAGATTAATCTAATTCTCTTAAACATGTTTAAATTTCATCAAAACTTAAAGGAAGGTTTGGTTTTGTATTTTCTTTTTTTATAGTATCTTTAATTGAAATCTATTCTAAAAGTAGTTGATAAAAGAAATAGTATGTACATAGTTGTTTTACAATTTCTACTAAGATTTTAGAGCTTGTGATAGGAAGTGTTAGGTTAAGCTTTGTGATTAAATTGAGATCTGTAGGTAGTTAAGGTTTGTTTGTAAGGTTAACAGTTATATACTGTAGTGATAATAGGATATTAAACTTATATGTATCTTGTATTTCTGCTAGAAATTCTTTTGTCAGATAATAATCAGATATAGGAAAGTTATAAGTAATAGAGGTCTTGATTTGATTTGGTTCTTTTGGCAGTATTATTTTTAAATAAAGTAGCTATTTAGAATTTTGTAAAAGCTATAATGCTTTCAGAATATATTTATATAGCATTTGAAGTCAGTCACATCTTTAGAGTTGCAAGAAAAAGACATCTTATAGCTGAATTAAGGTTTTGTGATATTGATGATAATGGTTTCCGAGTGGGTAGTAGATTAAAATAGTTGGATGATATATGGTCAAAGTTATAATATTTATACAGTTTTTGTCTGTATTCTGCTAAATAAGATAGTTTAGATTAACTTGTTATTGGAAATATTGCACATGTTTCTTCATTTAGATTAGTTGGATTGTCAGAAAGAAGGATAATAGGGTTAGCAAAGTAGTTTTTATTGAGTTGGTCAAAGGTGTAAATTTTATAAAGTGCTAGTACTGTTGCTCAAATATATTTTTGGTCTTTAATTGGAAATAAAAAAGAAAGTATGTCTTTTATATTTTGGTCAATTAGGTCTAAAGAAGTTGGTAGTGGAATAAGGAGTTGAGAGTATGCTTCATTAAGAAGTTTGTGTGTTTCTTCAAAGATAAGTGCACAAGAGATTTGTGCAAATTGAGCAGTAGAAAATATGTCTTTTACATTTGTAAAGGCTAATTGTAAGAAAATTTAAATTTTTAATAAATCTAATGCAAGTTTAATCTTGAGTTTTTTGTGAATTTTTTTTTTTTTTTAACTTAGGCAGCCTTGCCAATCACCTTATTAAGATTCTTGTATATATGTTATACAAAGTTGGCTTAAATTTTAGTTCGACATCCCCTGGCTACTTTTATGAGTACCCAGGAGCAGTCTGCCACACAGGCCAGGTAATTATTCCTGGCTTGGGGCTATACCAAGCTAGCCAGTAAGACCTTAAAAAAAGGGTCTTACATTTCTATTTACAAAACTAAAAACTGAAACAAGCCATGTTTTCTGAGTTTGAACCTTGTTCTTATCTTTTTTCTCCCTTATGGCTTGGTTTTGTTCATCTAAATTTATATTCTTTTTTTTTTTTTGTGTTTTTCTGCTTGAAAGGTTTTGTTTTCTGTTGATTTTTTTCTTTTTAATTGCAATGTTAATTCCTATTAGTTTTTCCCAGTCAGCAATACTATTACATCATTTTTTTCATATATTTTCAAAAAAACTATTTCATGCTGCATTTGTAAAAACTGTTATGAAGTTTTTGGTTTTCTTTAGAGATTGTGTAATATCTTGTACAGACTTTTTGTTTTTTTCTTGTATTAAACCTTTGATGATTTTGGATCTGCTTGCTGATTTTTCTTCTTTTGAGGTTCCTTATAAAAGCTTTTTGAGCTCTTCTTTACTTGAATTCCTCTGAATTTTTTCTGTGAGTACTGTCTATGCCAAATCAATTAACATATTTTCTGTATCTTCCTATTCTTTTTCATACTTGCTGCATGTTGCTAGATGGTCTTGATCCTCTTCGTAATCTTTATTGCATAGTATATAATTTGCATTTTTGTATAGGTCTGAACATCTTTGTGCTAAAGTCTTGAGCACTAGTAGTTTTTTATTTACATACTTAATTAATGTTGTTAGTTTTCTATTTCTTTTCATGCTTGTGCATTTTGTTTTACTTTAACTCTTAATGCTTTGCCATAATGTTGACCAGTTATGCTCTTCTTTTTTTGGATTTGGTTCTGTTTTTTGAATCAATAATGTAAATCTCTATTCTGCTCCAACTTTGAGTTCTAGTACATTTTTGATGAACTTTTTTGTCAAGCTTTCAATCTCTAAATCCTCTTAGCAGAGTAAAACATTTAAAATTGAAGGTGGCACCTCTATTACTCTGTTGATATTAACTATTTTGCCCCTTTCTTTTGCTAATTTGTCTGCTCTATTATTCCATTTGTTACCACTATGTCCCTTTATTTTAACTAAATCTAAATCTAATTCTTTTAAGCTAAGTAGTTCTAAAATACTTTTCTTAAGATTATAATTCTTTTCTTTAATCCAATGTCTGCTTGACTTTAACTTTTTACTTTTGTCAAGGCCTGCTATTGCTGCTGTACTATCAATATAAATTTTGACTTTTCTCTTTCTTAGTGTTATTAGCAGCACATACCAGATCATAAGCAACTCTGATTTTATTGATGATAGCCAATTTTGTGCTTCAATTGTACCTTCATCGATTACTTTTTCCTCTTTGCCATCTACTTGCACCCAGCCTATTCCCATATGCTCACTCTCTATTGCATTTTCCATTACTGATTTCTTGAGTGATCCATCTGTATAGAAAATCAGTACTTCATTGTTTCTTAGTTTGTTTTTTTTGTTTTTTTGAATTAGTTTTTCTTTGAGTACTTGACTAAATTGTTGTTTTTTAATAAGCTTTATGTCTAAATCTTTACATACTATTTCTTTGACTGGGCTTTTATGTTTGCTTGGCTTGATTAACTTATTGTATTCCAATCTTCTTATCATTTCTTGCTCTACCTCAAGTTTGGGCACTTCTTTTTTACTAATAAGTCTTGATAGAGAGCCTTGAATGTCTTCTCTATTATTCTATTTTTTACAACTTTTCTGTTCTCCAATTTGATTCAAGTTGCAACTGTTACATTTTTCCAAAAACTTGTCTGTTTTGTTCTTTTGTAATTTTGTTTTTCAATGTTCTGTAAGCATCTTTTTCAGTGTGTTTGCAACTATTTTCCTAATTACCAAGTTTTCTTCTTTTGCTACTCATGGTGACTTTAGTACAACCCATTCTTTTTTCCTGTTATTGTTTGAGCATCTGTCTAAAGTTGTCTGTAGTAAAAACTCTTTATTCTCTTCTGGTAACCTAAATTCTAATTTGAGTTG
>CAJVQA010012389.1:0-10143 GCA_910591915.1 Cetraspora pellucida
AAGATCTTCCACTCGACCTTCATCACTTTAAAATTTGCTACAGCTTGATAGTTTTTAGTAAATTTTATTACACTATATTACATTATTTTTACCTTTGTAAAGTTCACTAGAACCCCAGTACCTATCATCATGACATCTTCTTTATTATCCTTTACTAACTGCTACTTAGGACCAACAGAACTCTTCTGACTTCCAATTTAGATAGCCTAGTATAGTATACTTATTTATCTTTTTCCTCTGGTAATTTTAGCAGCCTAGTTGGTCATATGCTCCTCTACACATTTTGACATTTGGTTTATCTGCCTATCCCTTTGGAGATGTTTCATGAGCTTCCATCAGTCTGACTATATTGTTGAAAGTTCATGCTGCCTCTTTGCTTAGAAATTTCTAAGTAGGCTTATGACTCTTTGGTTCTTTAGTTTATTGCACCTAATGGTTTTATCATGAGTTTGTACCAAAGTCTTATGTGACACTAGTTATTAATATTCCTTTATGTATATGTAATGTTATACTTGGCATAAATGCCCTGAGCTCCCATTTGAGATAGTGCAACTTAAGATTACAGATATACAAATCTAACTAATCATCAAGAGACAGTTTGTCATAACACAGGTTAATTTCTGAATTTTATCATAGGTAAGATTTGAACTTTAGACTGCTACTTGGAGAATGACAACATTGACTACTACACTAGAATTGCCATTCTCATAAATTTATCTATTTTTAACTTATAAACAATATATATTTTTTATCAATTATTATAAAACACACCTATGGTGTTTTGCACCTATTATATGTTTTTATTATGTTTTTTAAAATTTCTAAGTTTTTATAAGTTTTGTTATAGAAATTTTTGACTTAAATTTTTTCATGTTAGGATAGTTTTTAAGTTAGTATTAGGGTTTGGGAAGGGTTTTCAGGGACGTAGACCATTTTTACTTAGAACACCTTGTACTGATTAATTAGTCAGTTTTTGAGATAATGCATGCATAGGTGTAAAACACCATAGGTGCATTTTAGTAAAATTCTTTTTTATAATATAAAATTAAATATTATTATAATATAATTTTTATTTTTAAATAATATCAAATAAAATTAAAAGTAATCAAAAAAAGTTTTAATAGTTTTTTTTATAAATTATTTTTATATAGTAAACAAATATCAAATTGCAACTAGGCACATTTAGAATATTATAACTAAATAATTAAGAATAATATTGTAACAATAATAATAAATAAAGCTACTAAAGATAAATAAAGCAGTGAAACTGCCTTCTGCACTCCTGTTCTCTTTACAATCTTGTTGCTAACTATGTTGGCAACTAAAGTAAACAATGATAGTAATAAAAAGAATAACAACAAAACACATGTGGCTAAAATCTAAAAAAAAAACATGACCTGCTTATATATATACTGATAACAGTGACATAATGTGTAAACAAAATAAAGAAAAAAAGTAAAAAACTAACTACAATACTACTATTTCAGTCTAAACAAATACTAGAAAAAACACAATAGAAAAAAATTCCAAAGAAAAAGAAAATCCTAGCTTAACTCTAAATTCTCAAAACATGACATTATCAGTAGAAATAGAAACAACAGCAAATACAATTCCAAATATACATTAACCAATAGAAAAAAATATTTTCATAGATTTACAAAATGGGAAAACATTTAAAGTCTGAATTTTTCAGTTTTCTGATTTTTAGTTAATATTAAGGATTAAAGTTATACATAGGCTAGAAGGTTAATATATATATAGTAAAATTATATTTCTGACACTTTTACTTAGTGCATCAAGATCAGTTTAGATAGCTATTTTTTATATTTCATGGTTTTGGCTTTGTCAAGTTGTTCAGAATAATGCAGAACATATATTAGAAAGTTTTGTAAAGTGCTAGGCTTTAAACAACCCCCAAAATAGCCAAAGCCCAATTTAAGTTACTATTACAATCAACAAAATTTTTTTTGTACAAAAAAAAACATAAATGTAAAGAAACTAATTTAGTTAGAACTAGCACCTAGACCTAGTATGTATATAGATGATGATACAAACAAACAAACACCAGATATAAAAGTAGACCAAGACACAACAAACATAGATGATAAAAAAGAAGAAACACATTCAACAAATACAATATTAGAAGAACAAATACAGAAAAAGATATTATATAGCCAGGCAGTTACTAAAAGCCTTCTATAAAGACACAAAAAAGCTTCAAATAGCTTCAACAGTAACAAAGAAAAAGAATAATGTAAGCATGCATAGTCAGCTCTAAAAAAAATTAGACAAGATAGACTAGAGCCTTTTAATATGACAATCTGGACTTAGCCAACAATCAAAAATGCACTAACCTTCTATAATAACATCAAAGAATTAATTAGGTATAAACTTCTTACAAAACTAATTACAAATTATATTCTAAAAGTAATTGCAATAAAATTGTTCTATAGATATACAGCATTTTTTAGAAGCTTTATATAAATTATTGCAATTAGGCCACAGTATCAAACAAAATTTAATAATTTGTTTACAGAAGCTTTAGATATTTATAAAAAACAACACAATGTACTAGCAACAAACAAAAAAAATCAGGACCAAATCTTTAAACTACTACAAATTAAACTAGTAACAAATTACTTGACTAATCTAGACTTTAACTCAATAGATGCATAGAAAATTATGAGATACATCTTCTATTTAACAGAATTTGCAAAAATTTCATAACAACTAAATTTTAAAACAATCAGAAAAATGGTTTCAAGTCTTATTAATAAGACACTAATACTATTATCTTTAGAAGCTACTTTAATTCTTAGTTATCTAATAAAAACTATTTCTTTTAGTCTATCTATTTTGAATCATCAAATTATTGCACCTGTAGCCAAAACTTTATATTTAATGTTTTCATTTGATAAAATACCTGAAACATATATCTCAGATAATTATGAATCTCTACAAGACACATACAAACTTCTAAATAATGAAGTACACAATATATTTTCTATTATAAGCAGAGCAGACTTGCAAAGCCTAGCTTGATACAGAAAAACCTTACAAAAATTTTATATTTTTGAACAAATTCCTTTTAGCTACTTTGAGCTACTAGCACCAAAGAGCCCACTATCTTTCACTTTACAAAACTTATACTTTAGACTAAAAGAAAAATTTTCTTTCTTATCTAAGAACCAAGAAGAGTTCAAAGAATATATTAAACTTTTGTGAATAGTTTACTCTTTTACAAAACTACCAAATAACTATATTATTTCATATAGATAACTGCTACAAAATCCTGCAGACCTAAGAATGGCAGGCCTCACTTTTTATTTACAAACTGCAGAAGAAGTCAACCTATTTATTAAAAAGATTCTACTTATATATAGCATTCCAGCACCATTACCAAAAACATACTATAATTTCAATTATACAGAACTTTCAAACCTATCAAAAGATGCCAAACTAGTTACAGCAGTAAACTTAATATTACCAATCTCAACTTCCAAAGAGTTAAGCATTGCAGCCAAAGTACTATACTAATACATTACTATTTCAATACTATACCCCAATCTTGAATAAATATCCAAAAAAAACAACCTGAACCTAGTAATACTTCAGATAAACTACTTTCTACAATCAAAAAACTGCAACTTGCATTAACTAAAAAATAATAATAATATAAATGTGGCTATTAAAAACATTATAATATTTTATTGGTCTTGAAAACTCTTTGACAAAACTTTTCTTATCACACAGTACCAGAATACATATTTGATTTTATAGATTTATCTAAATCATCTTTCAACATCTTTGAAAAAAAGAAACAATTAACATAACATCAAAGATACAAACACTTGCAATAAAGGAAGTTCTCATGATAGAAGACTTATAAGCATATATTTTAATGCAAACATTCTACAATTTGTAGAAAACATGAATGAGTCAAACCTCTATAAATTTAATATAAATAAAAAAATTAACATTATTACTTACAACATCAGAGGCATTAATCATATACTAAAAATGCAAACTTGAATCAAACATTGTGCTGAATCAACTTACATATAATCTTTCTTACTAAAACTAAGCTAAAAAACTTAATAATAAAATTATTAACTAACTCTTTATATAAGATCTTTACCTAAAACTTTGTATTATACAAACTAAACCAACAAGAAGCCAGTTTGGGAACTGTTTTAATAGTTTGCAATCAACTACAACTATATATTTACAAAATCAACACCTTTTAAGGAACAGCTATATGTTTTGATTTCTTTTTTCCTAATGACAACAAATTTTATATCATTTCAATTTACCTTTCTTCAAATCACTTTTCCCTTCTAAAAAAGACCTAATTTCAATTATTTATCTAGATTACAGAAGCTAGGATCAGAAACTAGCATCTAATTATACTAGGTGATTTTAATACTAACCAATTTAGAGACAAACACTTTCTAATATTTACAAATCTAAATACTGCCAACCTAACAAGTTTACTAGTCTTTTATAATATTCAAGCACCAACATAGCATGGCCTAACTTCTGTTAACCAAATTGATGATTTCTGAATCTTGTCAGATATATTATTAGCATTTAAACCTTCATCACTAACTGATGCTTTTTACATCTCAAACAGTGATTATTGCATCCTAAGTACAGCCTGGTACACAAACTTTTCATTTCAAAAAAATTCTAAAAACAAAAAGAAAAAAAAGAAAATATATCTGTTCAAAAAAATGACATCAGAGAACTATAAAAACTTTGAAAATTTACTAAACATCTGTCTTAACCCACAAAATATTCTAATATCAAATATAAACAAAAACAATATAAACAAAATATAGAACTTCTAGGCAGCAAAAATTAAAGAAAAATGAATGAACATATTCTATATACTCTTACTATTCTCAAATTCTTCTTTGCACTTTTGCTAAAAGCAATGAAACTGCATTCTGTTCTTAAAAACATTAACAAATATTTATATTATCTCTTAAATAACACTTTAAATGACTTAACTAGAGTAAACTTTTACCTATAAAAGGCAGCTAATCTTGCAGAAATAGATATTTCATTAATTATATAAGCACAATTAAATCTTCTTTTATCTGATTTTATAATACAGATAAAATAATAAAAGCATACAATATGGCAAGCATAAAACTTTGAAAAAAAACAAGAACAAAGTAAAAGAATTAAGTTTTACACAAACTGAAGATGTTCAGACTTTAAAGATAACACAAGTCATATGCTAGATAGTATCCTTAAAAGAAGAGCAGAACCAGTAAACTTTGAAAAAATTATATTTCTAAACAAGATAATTACTGATAAGAATGAAATTAAAGAAGTCATACATCTACATTACAGAAACTGGACTAAAGAAAATTTATCCAATAATACTATATGAAAGGAATAGGAATCAATATATAATTTACTTAACAACATGTATTTCCCTATTTGAACTCAAATAAACAATAAAAGAAGTCTCTAAATAAAAAGCAACAGGACCACTAGAAATTGCAAATGAGGTTCTCTAGCATCTACCATCATCAGCTCTCTTACTACTACTAGAAATATTCAACAAATGTTTGATACAAAATACATTTCAGACCAGTAGCTACAAGCCAATATTTGTCCAATTCCAAAAAAACAACATTATAATTATAAACTTAACTCCATATGACTAAAAACATTAATTGATCATACTAGAAAAATCTTTACAAATATTCTAACAATTAGACTAACAAACATCCTAGTTCAAAATCAAGCATATTCTTTACAGAATTTTACAGCTTTTCTAATCAATTTATACTACAACCAATCTTTCAATTTACCAAATTTTAGAAGATGCAATTACAAATAAGAAAGAAGTTTGAATTTTCTCACAGGATATGTCAAAAACTTTTGACTTAATTTATATACCCATCTTATGCAAAGCACTTAAAAGAATTTATATACCAGACAATGCTATAAATCTGATATTATATTTGCTTTTACACTGGACTAACAAAGTAATTACAAGTCTAGGCCTAACTGTATCATACTTAGTTGAGGATAGTATTGACCAAGAAGAGACCTTTTTATCTTTCTTTTAGGAAATAGATTATAATTCACTAATCTCAAGAATACACAAAGAACACTTAGAATTTTCTAGTGAAATTTCTAATATACATCCAAAGAAAATAAATGCTTCAGTAATAGCTTACATAGACAATTCATTTTGGATTGCATCTAACAAAACCTCTTTTATAAACATCTTGAATACTGCCTTTTCTTTTTACAAATTTGCTAATATAAAGGTCAACTCTTCAAAGTTAATACTAGTTACAAACTCAACAAATTCAGATAACTTTATATTCTTTGACAAAAAACAACTAATAGTAATTAATAATAAAAAACTATTCAAATATTTGAGAGCATAATTCTCAACTAACAAAAAACCAACATTAGTATAAAAAAAATTAATGACTGAAGTAATAATTAATTTAAAAGTTACAATTTGTTAATATAATAGAAAAATAAATAATTTATATCATAAATAGTATCATTATTTCATGGCTTTTTTATCAACTCTATTCTTTATTTTTTACTTTAGTCTAAACAAACACTCTTAACAAAATGTATATTCAATTAGTTAAACATAAGACAAAACTAGTTCAAGAAATTTCTAATTTCTTTCTTTATAATCCAGACATTTATGCATTAACAAATATAGCTTAAGTATAACTTTTAGTACTAGTTATAACACTCAAAAAAATCTAAATCATTCAGATTTTGATTTCTTCTTTTTGAAACTACATTTATAGTAACTTCAAGATGCTGCATTTACTAATACTTTTATCCTAATACAACCTTCAATTTTTTCAATAACTCAAACAAATACACAAACTGGTCAAATGGTACTAGCATTATATACATTAGGTATGCAAACTTCAAGAGATATTAATGATTGGCTCTACTCAAAAAAATTCACAAACATCTCTATAAATCAAATACTAATACAACATTCTAGAGCCTCCTAGAGCTTCCTACTTTAAAAAAAAAACTAAACAGACATAATATTTATTGTATTAAGTAATTTCTAAATGCCACCAACACAGAACTATCAATATAGAAACAATGTCATCATAATATCAAAAAAATACCAAGAGACCAGTAACCATATTGGTTTTATATAATACAAGACTTAATGGCTACATCTACAAATTTATCTTCAACATATCTATAATACAATCTACATATCTTGGCTAATTGAACCCCTACTAAAAAAGGTTAAATAATTACAAACAACTTAACTTTTAGAAGAATTTACAATTCATTTAATAAGAATCTTAAAACTCAATACTATATATTATTACCTAACAATATATTAGTAGCCTGTAAAGGATGCAAATTGAGCAATACATCTTATTATATCAAACATTGCTATTTCAATGCAACAAAACCTATCTATAACCTCCAAGTAGACTGTAAAAAAAAAATTCATATCAATTTAAAAGACTTTAAAAAGGTCTTAATACTAATTCTACTAACAATAACAAGAACTCATAATTAAACAATGTACCTAATCTTGGCCCATTCCCTATGCTTCTTTATAGACCTACCAATGATACTTTGGAATGATCTTGTAAAAGCTAACTTTAATACAAAAACCACAACAATCTATATAATAAATAGATAACAAAACATTAAAAATATCTCTCGAATAGTAACAAAGTGTTACTTTCAACACTCTCATCTAACTTTTGAATGTTTTAACAACTTCTGACTATCTCATCTGAATATACTAATAATTACATTAAATTTTATACTTATCTCATTAAGTCCCTGCACTTTAATAAATATATATACTAATAACTTCTCTTTAGTTAATCTTATCAACTTTATAAATTCAGTCTAATCATATAATTATCCAATACTAGACAAACAACAATACATCTTTCTTCTTCTAATCCTAAAAGCCTTGACATACAATTATGTACTCACAATGATCTTTGACAAAGATCATCAAATCCAAAAAACCCCAAGCACTATTTTTCTACTAGACTCTGTATTTCAAAAGTTTCTATATAATCAGTTTATTCCAAAGCTTCTAGGAAATTCTTGCACTTATCTGGTAAAAACTATATTAAAACAAGTATATCAAATTACAAACTGTTTGATATGATTCAACCAACAACAAATCTTACTATAACATACTTCTCAAAATAATATTAATTGATTATTAACTTTACAATACATATCATATAAAGAAAAACCTCTAACTTTAACAACTGATCCAACCTCATTAGCAATTAAAATCTTTAAAATCAAACTAATATCTGAAGAACTACCTACTCATCTTCTTCATCATTGAAGAAATGCTACAAAACACCTAAACCATTTCTATGCAAAATGTTATAATATATCAGAAACTATTATACATCTTCTGACATGTCTTAGAAACAATTCAGATCTTGAAATGCTAATAAAATATACATTGATTGAAACTGTGAACAAGTTGCAATTATGCTGTAATAATATGAAAAAATTTATTTAAGCCTTTACTTACAACTATATTAACAAACAAATACCACAGGAATAATAATGAATGACACTTTAACACCATGTGAAAATAACAAGCACAAAATAAATATGCATTTCTTATTCACCACAACATCATTTCAATGATATACAAAAAATCTGACTCACTTCTAGAGCAATTGATTTCTCTCCTAAGAGTGGATCTTTACCCTTTCCAGTACCTGTATCAGAGCCTTCAAGTTCATTTCCACCTGTTCTTCCCTTACTTTCATTTACCAAACATGAAACTAACTCTTGCTTTGTATCTGTTTCCTAGAGTTCCCATTCATAACAAAAATATCTCAACATATCCAGTGACATCCTTACAAAATTTGCTTCAAGGTTTATCTGTTCCCTTGCTGTAAAGTATTTTCCAAATTTGAGGCCATAACTAAGTTTCCTTACACAAACAGGATTCAGTTTAGTTCTGACACATAAACACAGTTACTCAGTTGTTTATGAACACAAAATTTGGATTTCTTATTTATTTAAAGATGCGATATTACAGTTTTCAATAAATGTCTATACGCAAGCTAAAGTTTTGTTTGCACGAAAGAACCAGGCAAGAAAGTCGGGTTTGCAGAAAAAACAAAAGACGGCTTTCTACATACCCACCTATGCCCCTATATATATCTGTCTTGATCTAAACTTAGCTTACCTGCTTCGGATACACAAATATTACACAGCCTTACCAGTATGCCCATATAATCTGGTTGTATCCATGTCGATTCGAGACAAATAGCCACTCCAATACTTCGTATCGTGTGGCTTAAAAATATTACATTAAATCCTAATAATGAATGGTAAGAGTTCGATATTATGATACAGAAAATATAGAGTAACAGGTTGTAATAGGGATGTAAATTTTAGTAAATTTAAATGCTAATGATAGATTTGTAAAATTAATTTTTATAAGACATTCTCCATTTGGCACAAGGATGTGACGAATCATCGGGTGTAGTTAATAAGCATTATTTAATATAATTTATTTAGCTATTGATTACTTGCCATACCGATAATTCGGCACATCCTCATGCCAAATGAAAGAGGAGACCTAATCCTTTACAAGTAAACCATTTTATTAATGAGCATTGTTCTTTTTTCGTGAGGTTATAGGAAAATTGAAAGAATTTTTTCTTTTACAAACCGTACGTACTATCATGATTTCCGTTCTAATTTGCGTTTCCGTATTGTATGCACGTACGTACGTACTCAGGTTATTCTATGCTGGTAATTCATGATAAACATTCACTAATTTATAATTTTCTTGTATATTACATACTCCAAACACTATAAAACCATTGTTACAGATTTCATTTTCCTATTTTAAAATTTTGAACTACAAATAAGATTTTTCAAACTCTCATTTAATTCCAAAATACGCCACTCATTTGTTCTATATAATGAATTTATGTTCTCACATAAGTATAACATAAAATGTAACCTAAAATTTTTGTGTTTCATAGAACATTGAGAACATTGAATTTCACTCACTGTTAGGGATGGGTTGGGTCACGAACGGTCACAATCATTCATAGTCAATTTGCTAAATACTGAGATGATTTTTTACTTTTGAGCTTTTAATTA
>CAJVQA010012390.1:0-10143 GCA_910591915.1 Cetraspora pellucida
GATACAGTATTCAGAATTTGGTTTCTGCCCGCTAAAGGTTTATCGCTACTACTATTAACCGTTTTCACTCGAGTACCCGATTTTAAGTTACACGGGTGAACCGTGTGACAAATTTGCATCCGGTTCCAAACTCTATGAAAAACAAAAAAATTCCGGTGGGTTCTGGGTCGGAAAATCAGGTGACTGCCTCCTCAATTATTGGTTATGCCGGTGCTTTTGGAAATCCAGGACCTAGTTCTATAAAATTTGGAATTATGTACCCTATTTTTGATTTCTTATACAGTCGACTCTCCGTAAATCCACCCACTTAGGACTATAGCCAAATTTTCGAAAATGATCATTTAGGGAGGGTGTGCATTTTATTAAACTCTATGTGCTTGGGACTTAATATTAGTGTGCATTTAGAGAGGGTATACATATCGCGTTTATAGAGGGTTGACTGCATGTTAAAACATTAATTAAATATTAAATCTTATCGTATCTATCCGGATTAGTCAGATTATAGGTCGAAAGGTTTGCACAATAAGCCTTTTCAAATCTAGATACGACATGAAATCTCTAATCTCTGAGAAATGAGTCATTTGCTAGGAAAATCACTGATTTTCTTAGTAAGTGACCCTTATAATTTTACGGGATCTGGATTTAATCCGGGTAGAATTGAAACTAAAGTCTTCAAAAATGGTAACCAATCAATGATACAAGATCTACACAGGAAAATAAATGTTAAAGTAGCACAAACTGATTCGATTTATCATCATCTTACGAGTGAAGTTACTCCCTTGAGCAATTTCCTATTAAAAAACATTCAGTGACTCTAAAATCACTAGCCTTTTATTACAAGACCCGTTTCGCGGTGTCCTTGTAAAAAAAAAATGTTAATTTTGTCGCTTTTAAACAAGTATGATGATCTGATTTTGAATAATGCGTCACAAATTAGTTCCATTGAGAGTTCTTTAAGGACTTTGACTTATGTTTTACCTGGTAAAGCATTTTTCGCGTAAAAGTTGCAAAGGAAAAAAAAATGCTAATTGGTCCAAATTAATGTTGATTAAATATTATAGGACGTTTTGCAGATGCCGAGTTTGCATCAGAAGCGTGTATGTAAATCTAATCTACATTCTTAAACTTTTTAATGTTTATTCCAATCATGCTTTACATTTCAACATTATAAACAGTATTTGCTGCGTTGAACTTGATTGGATTATACCATGATTCCATTTTGGCCCGAGCTGCAGAAAATCTACCACCATCGAAAAAACCATCGCCATCACCTCATAATAGATACACGAGATATTGGATAAATTCATCCAAAACATATCAACGTGCTTCGCTTGCGTTAACATTCTTGCAGTATACCGATGTTTTATTAGAAATGGGTGTACAAAAAAAATGGGGGAAAGAGATTAAGTGGAAATTGATCAGCATAATTGAACTTATAAAGTGAGTCTTAAGATGATATATAAAAATTTGCTGCCTGATATTTAATATTTATGTTGTATTTCTCTGATTGAATAAGAGTGATTTGCCGGATCATTCTTTTATACAAAACTCATGAACGTACTGTCATTGAACCAACTATCCCGAGACGAGAAATTGACCCATCTATCTTTAACTCAGAGGACTTAAACAAATCCAACGGTGATGCGATGAATCACGAACAAAGAGAGTCAGATACTTGGGTTGGAAGATACACTAACCGAGTACACGATAGTATATCTATAGTTCGAAAGGGATGTGCCCAGTATTCTCAGAATTATGATGTGAATGAGTATTTAATGGGTAAAGTATTGATGGTTGAAGATGTGCGAAAACCACCAGACTTGGTGCATAAATTGCATTCATTTGGAAAACTCGGTGAATTGTTATATATTCTCAGACCATTAATTTATGGTATAACTTTTATATCTATTTTTCATTATCTTTATTCAATACGACAAATATCATAACATGAATATAATAATTTAATGTATAGTTATCGCTTTGCAAAAATATGGTAATAAGTCATGGCGGCCATGGCTATTGTCATTATTCATAGAATTGTCGACCATTATCCTTACCAATTACTTCTATAAAACACAAATACCCGGCGGGTACCGATGGTTATCAACGTTAGAGAAAGAAGAACGAAAGAGGCGTATTAGGCAATTCTTCTTTTATATATTAAGAGGACCTTTTTACGAACAATTTACAAGGTATCAATTGAACTATCATAACCATTATTATTGTAGAATGACATCATTATTCACACTCCGATATATTTCATTTAATTAAGGCCAAAAGTCAACAATTTCTGCAATTCTGTCAGTAATAAACCTATTCTAGCATTATTTGGTGGCATTCTAAGAGATTATCAACCATTATGGGAAAATATTTATTTCTACAGTAAGTGGTTTTTTTTGTTTTTTTTTTTATAAAGTTGTAATTAAATTATTAATTTTATTTTATTTTGCGACATTTCAGCGGCGTCTTCATAATAAATCTCATGTTTTCGTACCACAACCTTAAAATATATAGATCTGGTGCAACAAATTTATAAAGTGTGATGACAGAGTAATATTTTTTGTTTGGAGATCTTGTCATACTATTTATAGATGTTGCTACACCGATTACCGTAGGCTCAAGAATTAAATTCTAACTACATGGATATTTTAAAATTTGAAAATAAAATGTAAGGTTTATAATATGCAGGCGAAATAATTTATAAGACTCCTCTTTCTATCCCCGTCGAATGTTAATAAAATACCCTAACTATTAGTCAAGCTCTCCCAAAAGCATCTCAACTCTTCTAACGATCGATTTCGACTATCAACGATACCAAATTTTAGTATGATATCACCCTTAACATCTTGCTTTGCATTTCGTTTTTGTAAAGTATAAGCAGAAGGCATATTTTCTGGATCATCAAAAGTTCTAGGTAGACCATCATTTAAACCACCAGCATTTCTTGCAAATATTTGCTTAATCGGAATCGTCACTTCGCCTAGAAAATCCCGACCGAACCGATCTTTATCCCATACTGTTATAGTGATGTGAGGTGGAATTACAGCTTCAACTAGTTTAATGTCAAAGGTTGTATTCCAAATCGGATTTAAATTTTTTTTGATTACTGCGGTTTCGTATTTTTTGTTCGCGATACGAATAACAGCATATGGATCAGAAAAACCATCTCTATCACTACGAAAAAAAAAGTAAAATTTTCAGATCTAGAGTTTACAATCGCATGTTCAATTTCGACTTAATACTTACGCTGCTGCTAATTCTCTGGCTGAGAGTACACCAATTCTAAGAGTTGTTTCCATGTTTTAAAAAAAATTTTATGTTATGATTAAAAGGTCTAAAACGTATTTAACGAGTTAATAGAATGATTAAAATAAGGAGTTACTAACTTCTTTTATACTTTATGATATAGTAGTAATGTTAGTCGAAATATTTTTTGCAGATCTAAAATCATACTCAATTATTAGAACTGGCTAATTAAAAATCATACTATTTATAGGATTAAAGATATCACCAATCATTTATAAATCCCAAATGCAGTTTATGATAAATGAACCAATTATTAAATATCGAGAATGCTTAAATTAACATATCTTATTGGTTAGTTTATATTCTCTAATATCATATATCATTGGTTAATTTCAGCATCATTTCGACATTAAATAACCAAATTTGTTACGTATTAATAGTACTAGTTCCTTGTTTTATTCTAGAATAAAATTTATGAACGAAAGAGCCCTATATATCCACGGCATAGGTATTGGAGCCGTTTAACCGTTGAAAAATTGCTCCTGTTGGTCGTGGGCTGGAATTATTTTAAAGCCAGCCAAATTAGACGGTTAAACGGTTAACCGATTAAGAAAATTTTTAAGCGGCTCTAATCCCTACCATGGATGAAATTACTCATTATAATCTTTTTTCAAGAGTCTATGGTACAGATTTCATCTATTAAAGAACGCAAGGATGAGTCATAATCCTTGCCATAAATTCTTTTTCATAGATCGGCTTCAATTTATACGGCATACGAAATTCTGACTGCTGGAGCTAATGGAACTAGTTATATAGAAAATGTGACAAAATAATTTCAGTAATAAAAAAATTGCCACTGAGACTCTTAACAAACTTTTTGCACAAATAAGTCTAGTAAATGTCTAGTGACATCAAAATCTGACAATGTTTGCTACCAGGACTTGATCAAAGTTTTCTGAACCCCTGGGATTGGCCCATCAACCATTCCGTTCATTTTTAATTTTTTATATCAAAAAAAAAACCAATTTAACCCGTCACTCAGTCCACTCTTTGCCACATACATACATACGTATATGTCCCCGATTTGTTTAGCACCATATTTAGATTAGTTCTGTTGACTCATTGAATCAATGGTGACGTATAAAGAGCAGTTACGCGACCAAAATCAAATAATTGTTTCAGTTGGTTTGATTGTGTGACGTAAAAGGATTAGAATCAAATAAACAGCATGCATGAAAGTCGAGAGGTAGAAATCTTGAACGAGACAAAAATGTATTAAGTCCAACGTGAAGTTTTAAAGAATTCTATTTGTCATAAAAAGAGTCGTTTTCAAACATATATATACAATATGTCAATCTTGTACTATATCAAAAGATTATATCAAAAGATTATATCAAAAGATTTGGTTCCTAAAACTTCTAGAACTGGCGCAGACACATCCCACGAGTGGTACCATGTACGTACGACTTTTGCAGTAATTCTTTGACCTCTAAATACAATATACATACACATACAGGTGACTGTACATTTTATTACTGTCCTTGGCATACATTTATTGAATTAGCTTTGATTATAACCTCCCATCCAGAATACTGAGTATACCGCAGTCAGTGGAATATTCATATTACCATCCGGCTTACGAAACTTTCTTTTAATATTAGATATGTAGATATCGTATATCAGGGCTTAAAAATGGTTACACGGTTTCTGGTTGCCGTTTAGTTATTTTTGATTGGTTAAAATTAACCCATTATACATTTTATGGATGACCAACATTTCTCAAATGTAATTATTCGATCGATAATTCTTCCGGAAGAATTGTTTTAGTGGAACTATTGGAATATTGGAAAAATATGGAAACCCAACAGGGTTCCAGTTTCCAGCCAACGGCAATGATTATGAAAGAAGCGATAAATGAATCCGACTTAGACAAGATTGTTAATAATCAAACAGAAATGTATATGTCGTTTATAAATAATATTTCTCGATAATTATTTATATGTTTATTGATAAAATTATTTTCTATTAATTTTACTTTAATTTAGTCATAAAATTTTAGAATCAACAGCATCTTCTTTAACCCAATTCAACGAATTCAGTTCGACTAAATATGATGAACTTGCAAAAAAATTTGAATTACATACTAAATGTATCAAAGAAATGAAAATTGACTTGGAATATATTTTTAAAAAGCTAAAGTAATCTTCAATATTTTTATCAATAGCATTAAATTAATTTTTATTAAAATATATGATTTATATGTTAGGTTATTAAGGACTAAAATAGCGAATCAGCATCCTGACGTTTTCGAACAAGTGGAAAAAAATTTTCCTAAGAATGATGAGGATGATTATTAAATAATAGTTATTATATAAAAATTTTATAATCAAGAATAATAGTTATTATATAAAAATTTTATAATCAAGAAATTAGTTAATATTAAAATTATTAAAAAAAATAAATAAATAAAAATAAAAAGGTAAAAATTATTACTATTTAATAACATACATTAATTAATATGAGTAATTGTGCTCTGAACGATCACCATAGAGTTTAGTCAACACTTCTTTATCATGCTTATTTAACTTCGATACTTGTAATATCAGTGCCAGATTATAGATGCCGAACAGGGCCAATGGATTTAGTAGTAGCAAAAATAGGATGAGTGATATCACGACAACCACATAACCAAATCTGACCGAAATTGTTTTATTTTAATTCTACAAATCTATAGAATTCAAATAAAACAATTTTGATCAGATTTGGTTATGTGGTTGTCGTGATATCGCTAGTGCTATTTTTGCTACTATTAAAATCCACTGACTCTGATGCAGAAATATGATCGGTGATGTACCTTTTTTTACGTTCCGATGGCTGTAACTTGAGATACGAACGATACGTCAAAAGGTTTTAACTTAAATGTGTCGTAATACTTTGCATGTGTCGTAACACTTTGCATGTGTCATAATAATTATTAATATAAAAGATATAAAAAATACTAAAATTCGATATAGTATTGATTAAATATTTGAATAGTAATTGGAAATCTAATATATTGTAACAGTTAAATAGTTAGGTAAAGTGTTATATTAGATTTCAAAATATTAATACAAGTTTTTATAAAGTTTCATAATAATAATATCAATATACGGGTGGAGTCAATATAAATGAAATTTATTAAATTTATCCTATTTCTATTGACTTCACATAGTATACAAATTACTTTTTTAATAATTGTAACAAATTAAAATAAAATTAGATTAAAATTCAATAAGAAATAGTATAAAATAGAAAATACAAATTTTTGTGATGCATTTTTTGATATTTTTAAAGATAGAATTAGAATTTAAAAGAGGTTTAATAATAAATAAATATAAATAGTTTTTAGAATATTAAAGAAAAATTTTTATTTTATTTTAATTAATGGTTTACCAGTTACCAGATGCATAATTATAGTATAATATATTATAATACAGATTATTATGTAAATTATATATAAAAAGCCTTATAGCAAAAGGTGATAATAAGTCAAAAAAATTTTTTGTAAAAACTTTATTTTTGCAAAAATTAAATTATTTAAAACACAATATTAAAAAATTACAAAAAAAATTTTTTGTTTCATTACTACTTTTTGCTATAAAACTCTTATATACTATAAATATAAAAATTTTTTAACAATTATTTAAATATTTTTTAACTAAAATAATTAATTTTATATATTAAGTAAAAGTTGTAAAGCTTTTTAAGATAAGTTTAAAAGTAATTATATTATTTAAAAATTAGATTATTTTATTTTTATTTTTTTTAAACTTAGCTTCTTTGAAATTAGAAACTTTTATTTAGTATTAAAACATAATGATTCTAAAAAACTTTCTTATATTAAAGAGTACAAATAACTATATATACATTTTTAATGTCTAATTTAAGTAATTCGTATATATTATAGATTCTATACTAGGTGTTATATTTGCAACTCAACTATAAATATACATAATGAACAAATTCAAACAAATCTCAAACCTCTAAAAAAATAATTGCTAATTATAAAAAATTATATTAAACAAATAATTTTAAAATTTTATAAATATATTATCTATAGCTATAAAAATATATTTGATTTATTTAAACAATAATTATTAATAAAATTTTAAAATAATTTGTTTGATTTAATTTTTTATAATTAGCAATTATTTTTTAAAGGTTTGGGGTTTGTTTACTATGTATAATTGTACTAATATAAATGATTTTGAAAATGCTTAATTACAATGCTTATATTGCAAATGTATTTAAAAAAAAAATAAAAATAAAACCAAAAAAATATATAAAAAAAATTAAAAAAATTGTTAACTAAAAAGATAAAATCAAATATATGTTAAATACAAAATATAAAATAAATATATATATTAAATGTAAAACTAGAATATAAATTTTATATAAAAATAGCATTTAAAAATAAAATAATAATGTAAAAAAAAGTTATAAAGCAAAATATATAAATTAGTATTAATATATATTGTTGAATATTTCTTTGCTTATTTTATTAATACAATAATTGTAATAGATTAAAATAAAGTCAGATTAAAATGAAATAAGTAATAATATCAAATAAACAAGTTACCAAAAAATACAAATTTTTGAAATGCATTTTTTTAGCATTTTTTAAAGTTAGGATTAGTGTTTAGGAATAGAATTTATAATAACCAAGTATAAGTGGGTTTTAAAGATCAAATAAAAATTTTTTATTTTATTTTAATCTAATTTCATTATGATTTGTAATAATAATTATTTATATAATATAATATTATACTTTATATTATCAATTATAAATTTTAATTTTGTAATAAATCTCAATAAATCAATATAATATGTATATAATAAATCTTAAATATAATATAATAATAAATCTTAATAAATTATTATTACAAGCATTACAAATCTAATGATAAAACAAATATTTATTATTGTTATTCTTTATATTTTATTTTTTATTATTAAATTTTAACTTATATTTTTTATTTATAAAAGTTTTATTAAAATATATTGTAAATACAAGATTTTTATTATTTGTAAGCTAAAAAATTTTATTTTTTTAAAAAAAAATTAAAATAAATATTAATATATTAATTAATATTTTTTTTAATTAATGCTTTTATTTGATATTAAATTTTTTTTTTATTAAAGACTATACTTTATGACAGTTTTTTTATTAATATATTAAAGTTAGTTTACATTATTTTTACAAAAAAGAGAATACAACTAGTTATATATATAACTTTTAGTTGCTTATTTAAATAGTTCATCTTAGAGTTTTATGATAGCTGTTATATCTATAATCTACTAGAAAATTATTTATTTAAACTTCCTAATTATCTGTCTCATTAACTATTAACTACTATCTAAACAGCATTATACCTTTTCTTTTTGAACTAGTTTCTAAATTGTTATATATTTCAGAATATAACATTTGTTAGTAAAACTTAGAAATTCTTTCTTATTAACTATCTACCTATTCTACAGACTATTAACAAAAGCTTGCTTCATAGGTTTAAGTTGCAGATAACTTGTCTAAGCCTTTAATCTTAATATCTTATAGATATAGAATTCAATTATAAATTTTTCTGTATATTCTACTTGTAAAAAGTTTAACTAAATTTTAATAAAAATAGAGGCATGGCCTCACTATTAATATTTAAAAAAAAAAAAAGCTTGCTTTTATAGAATTTATCTATAACTCAGTATCTATTTTATAACATATTTCTAGTATTTTTAATATATCTCTGCTTTGTTTTTAAACTTTTAATTCAGATAGCTTGAAGAAACTATAATCTGTTTTTGGTATATTGAGTTCAGCCTAATATTTTTTTCTTTAGTTTGACCTAGTAGCCTAGTTAGTGGTATCTCTTATCTAAAGGTTTTTGTTTATCTGATTTTTTTATATTGGCATCTGTTTTCTAGATCTAGCTTTTATAATAATATTATTAATAATTTGTATTACCTTTTTACTTAGATCTTTTCAAGTAGGTTTTAGTTTTTTTGAGTTCTATAAATTTATATAGCTATGATGACTTATTTTAGATTTGCACTGTTCAGTACTAGTTTGTATTTTTCTGTATAACCAAGATTACACAAATGCTCTATAATCTGTTAGTTATATTGATGCAACTATAGTTACAAATATCTTATCTTAACTGATCAATAAAATGTTATTATTATAATACTGTTTATATATTATATAGGTAATTATTTAAAGTTTCATCATTGATGAGGTTTGAACTTACAATCTATTACTTAAAAAGTTGACAACTTATTTACTTTACTAAGACAATATTTTAATTCTTTTTTTTAATAAATCAACTAATATTGTTTTTTTATTAACAACTAATTCTATCTAATATTACTTCTTTTTATTAACAATTGATTTCATCTAATATTGTTTCTTTTTCTTAACAACAAACTTTATTTAATATTGCTTTTTTTTCTTAATAATCTTAATTAACTAATATTGTTTCTTTGCATTAGCAACAAATTTTATCTAATATTGCTTTTTTATACTAATTATCATATTCAACTTAACATGACGAGGGTGTGGTAACTTAGTGAAGTGGATAAGTTGTCAACCCCCCAAGTGGTAGGTTGTGAGTTCAAAACCCACCGATGGCGACAATTTGAATAATCACCAATGTAATACATAGATGGTATTACGGCAACGGCATTCTGTCGATCAGTTGGGATAGGATACCTGTAACTATAGTCGTACCAGCATAACTGGCAGGTCACGGAGCATCTGTGTAATCTTGGTTACACAGAAGAATGCAAACCAGTACCAGGCAGTGCAAACCTAAAATAAGTCCCTATGGCTGTGTAAATCTGTAGAACTGGGAAACCAGAGCCCACTTG
>CAJVQA010012391.1:0-10143 GCA_910591915.1 Cetraspora pellucida
CATTTATTATAAATGAGTATACTAACTCTAAGTATTAAATAATTATATTAAACAATATAATGTATATTGTTAAATTATAGAAATAATTAAATAACATTTATTATAAAAGAGTATACTAACTATATTTTTTTTTTTTTGCTCTTAAGCAGCCACGCTAGTACTTTATTAAAATTCTTGCAACTATATACAATAACTACATGGAATTTTTCTAATAACTAAGTCCAGCATCATCCGGCCACCTTATTGGTACCTAAGTGTGACCTGTTGCACTACCTCAGTCAGAAGTAGACTGCTTATCTGGCTACTTAAAGCCGTACCAAAAAGGATTTCTCTCTTTCGAGACAAGCATTAACTGTCTTCAATCCTTCCTTTAAATTCTTCTTTCTTCTCAAAGAACTGAAAAAAGAGAGGTATTATAAAATTGAATACAAATATAAAAATGACTAAAAAAACCAAAAGTAAATAAACAAAACCCAAATCAAAACAAAACAACAAAACAAATATATAATAGTAAGAAAAAGAAAAAACAAAAAGAAGACTAAAACCCTAACCAGAGCAAATTATAAAAATTATATAATACTGCTACTCCTAGTCTCTATTCTAAAAATAGGTCTATACTATATGTAAATATCATTCGATAATAGAGATGTTAGTGTTTAATTTCTTCTTTACTAATTCTACAGCTGACCTTTTCACTCCGATTAGAGTTATTCCTAGTTCCAGAAAAAGGATGATTCTCTTATTCCCCAAATGGATGATTTCTGCAGATCTTTCATAGAAGATATGCTAAATTTCCACTTCTTGTAAAAACTTCCATCAAAAAACCAAGTAAGGAATATGGTAGTGGTGTTCGGTTAACAGATATTCTTGAATTTCTAGTAAATGTATTGAAAACTTGCTTATTGTTCTCCTATAAGACCTACTATTTTAACTTTATTAACAGAAACTGAAACTTCTACTAAAATTTTTTATACAAGGATGCCTCCTGTCAGTTATCTTGTATATGCATGCTTTTAGTTTATTTGCTAAATATATAAAGGAGTCCAGTATAGAAGAACCACTTTGATCTTTATAAAAACCATTATTTATATAGTAACCTCTTCTGCTTTCTCCAATAAGTTTTTCATTTTTGTTGGTATGAAATTTAGTACAAGTGATCGTTGGAGAAAGTTAATGATTTTCTATAATAGTGATATACTAACTATAAATATTAAATAATTATATTAAACAATATAATATATATTATTAAACAATAAATTAGTATTAAAAAATATAAATATTATTAACAAACAATAATATAAAACATCATAATAAAATAAAAATTTTAAGTTATTTAATAGTAAATGTTAACTAATTTTAAATTTTGTATTATTTAATATATTATAGTTATATTAACTAATGTTTTACTATTGGTTAATTTATTTTTGGCAATAAACAACACTTGTAAAACTTCCTAATGTATGACCGTGATAACGGTGGTACCGATTTCGGGGCTCACAATATCGATATATCGTTTCCTTTTTTAACATTGTTCGGGATGCTACACGAAGTCACAAGGATGGACCATCCGTTCCTGGTATAATTAGTATATATAATGCCTACTTATGGTTTGATTTGATTAAACGTCATAAAAATGGGACAGTCATGTGACTCTGGCCAATCAGTGAATGCAATTTTTACGTTACACCTGATCTTGTTATCTAATTGGCTAGATTTAACGATCCTAGCAATTTTGATTACAAATCAAAAAAAAGTTCTGTGTACTTGTAAAATTCATGTAAAATTCACTATCATTACCATACAATAACGAATAAAAATTTTTTCATCTACCTTCGTTACCGCTGTGCTGTTATTGCTTAAATTTTTATGGATTTGGCTCATTGATTATTAGCACATTTAAATCAACAAAAATTTTTTTTATAAGTTCTTTTACTATGTCGGATCAACAACCCAAATCCTCTCATACTATTCAAATAATAAAGATTTTTTGAATGAAAAAGGAATCAAAGTAAAAAAATTTTACGATGCAAACCAAATTAAATTACATGTTCAAAAACAAATTGGCACGACAATTATAAAATTTTATCTTATAAAAAAATTATTTAAAGTTCAAATATTTTTACATCTTGAAGATTTTTTGGTAATTTATAGTACTAAATAAAGCACCTCTTTTGAAATCATTAACTTATTGGTCCAAAATAGAATAAAAAACAAATGCTTGTAAAAAAATTGAATTTACCTACAAATATAACCAAAAGAAACGTATAAACAATAAAATTTTAAGCGATTCATGTTATTCATTAAAAAAATTATAAAAAAACTTAGAGACCATATAAATACGCTGACATTTTCTGATTAATAATTGAATTGTCCAAAATCACATGTACCCGGCAGATCTGTCCGGCTACCATTTTTGAGGGCAACGCTATAACTCATACAGGGGGATCTCCAAAATTCCGGGTCGGAACCATCGGATTTAGCCCGGCATTTAGTTAGCATTTAGTAATACAAATTAACCATTTCTGAGCCAAAATTATCAGCTGGGCAGCTTTACTTAATGAGTGAGCTATGGTTTCATTAGTAAAACTTTTAGTGATCTTGGGCAAAATTAAGTATTCCGACCCGGAATTTTGGGGATCCCTGCATGAGTTCGACGCTAGGGTCGTTGGCTGGATTCCGAAAGCTCACGTGATTGTTACTTTTTTTTCCGCCATGGCTAGGGTACTTTTCGAATGCCATCACCACTTTTTGTAGTTAATACAAACTCTTATGTCTTCGGAACAAGCGATTCCAGCAGAACTTCAGCAATATATAGATCAAGCAGTTTCGAAATTATCTGAAAATAGTAGCTGGCCATTTATACAAGGTTTTTTGTTAGGTCAACTTACTATTATAGTTTTGATTCTCGCTTTTATAAAATTCATGCTGTTGGAAAAAGCCACCAGACAACAGAAGGTTCGAAATATAGTTTTGCTTTTACTAGACATAGGTTATATAACATCCAACATAAATGTTTTATAGCGCATTCTTCCCATACAAACACCAATTAATTCGAAAACAAATTGTGTGTCGCCTGCTTCGGTCATTCTTTCTAAAACATTATATGATCCCAAGTATCATTTACCCGAATCAACTGATTGGCTTAATGTTCTGCTGGCACAGGCTATATACCAATATAGAGAAGAAGCAAAGACAGACAATCGTTTAGTACGTTTTGTTGATGAAATACTGAATGATGGTGTCAAGCCTGATTTTATGGTAAGTACAAATTGACAGATAACATATATTACTTGGTGTCTGTGTTGTAAGTATTTAACTATATACACTGAGAATTGACTTAACAGAAGCAATTCATGATCGGAAATTTCTATATCTAGCTGCGGCTAAACAAATATATATATATATATATATAATTAAAAATTAATTAGGGGCCGATTGAAGTTACACGTCTTGACATTGGTGAAGAATACCCTATTTTTAGCAATGCACGCATACGACCGACTGAGACAATGAGCAGAATGGTAAGTACTTTAAGACAAATGAATTCAAATTTTTGAAATTTATCAGTAATATATTTAAAACTATTCCAAATTCAAGCGGGTAGAACTTGATTGTGATTTCAGCGACCAAATTACTCTTGGTGTAAATACTCAGATACTTATCAATTGGCCAAAGCCACGAATAGCAGTATTGCCCATTTCATTAGTTCTTTCTATCGTCAAATTTGCTGCAACAGTAAGAAACCTTATGCACAAATCTTTCTTGGTCATTCTGGAAGATACCTAAGTATATCTGTTTTCATTTAGATCACTTTGGAAATAATTGTGAATTCAGAATCTTCCTTTATCATTGTCTCGTCGCTTCCGGACTTCGTACTAGAATTTAGTGTTCAGTCATTAATAGGTTCACGATCAAAACTTGAAGATGTGCCCAAAATCACGCATATGATTACGTCCAAATTGCGAAATGCATTTTGTGAAAAATTCGTGTATCCAAACTCTACAAAATTCAAAATTCCAAACTTATGGACACTACATAAAAACCAGTGAAATCAATCGTTTGTAATTTGGAATTATGACTCAACCGGCTGAAACAGCTGATAATAAATGAAACTTATTGTTTAAACCATATTTACATGCAGTTAATAATTAATGCATAGAAGTGTCATTTGTTAGGCAGGTAGATATCTAGATATCGGATATGACAAGCATCTAGAAGTTATGAGATGTTAAGCAATAACTATATAGTCAGACCCAGGGGTACTGAAAATTTAATTGCAAATTATTATACAATTACGATCAAGTAAAATTGTTACGCAATTAAATTTAAATTAATTGCAAATAATTAAATTGTGCAGGTTGTTATAAAGAAGAGATCGCTTGATATCTTTGATTTTTTTATTCAATTACGTGATGTTTTTTTTTTAAATACAAAATTTTGGTTAGTAAATATACTTTTACATATGGGCTAGATGCTGAAATGGGACAAAAATGACAATTTGTCAAAAGAAATGTTTTTACATAAATCAATTTAAAATAAGCTTAGAATTATTTTTTACTTAAGATACTAAAGCTGTTGTATTATAAAATTTTGCAGTATAGCTCTTTAAAGTTTGCATTTTTTTATGATTTGTTATAAAATTTATAACATAAAAATTGATTTTCTGAAGATTTTTTTTTGTCAATTTCGTCCTTTTTTCTAGCACCAAGCTCATATGTTCTATTACACATTTTGCAAACTTTGGCAAAATTGTACTACCAATTAATCAATTGAGATTAAATAATTGCAATTAATTGCTTTTTATATAAGTATCTAATTTTGTTAAACAAATTACTTTTATATATTATATTAGAGAATAGAAATATTAGTAATAGTTTCTTTAGTATTATCTTCTTTTTTAAAACCTCAATTATTATTAACTTTAATATTTTTAGTATTTTTATTTAAATTAAGTTTATACAAATTTTTTAATAATAATTAAACATGTTTATTAGCTTTTTCTTTTTTAGTATTAAGGTTAATGTTTATAGCAGTTACATTTTTTAACTTCAGCTTGAATAGATTTATTTTAGAGCTGTTTTAGTTCATTTTAGTTTTATTTTAGATTTTTAGACATATTTTAATTTACTTTAACTTGGGTTAGATTTATTCTGAAGTTATTCTAAAATATGTTACTTTATTAATAACTTTAACAGTTTTTACTTTTATTATAATTTTAATTTATTTATAATTTTTTTATATTATATGTAGTAGATTTTAAGTTATTTTTTAATATATATTTTATTGAATAAAAATTAAATTTATTAAAAAAATTTCTACTAAATAAAATATTAATAAAATATGAATTAAACTAACAGTAACTATGATAATAATTACTATAACATATAAAAATATATATTACAAACTAATTATTAGAGTTTAATAAACATTGTTTATGATATTTTTATATAAAATAATAGAAAAACTGTTAATATTATACATTAATCTTTTATATAATGTAGTCAATTAATAATAAAATTATTTATTTTAAGTTTACTCTAATATGCATATTATAAATATTAGCAGAATAAATATACAAAATTTTGTAAAAGATTTTGTATATTGAAAATTTTTTGAAATAACTATAATTAATATAAAATTATTTTGAAATAAAATAATTTCACTCAAGAAATTTAATTAACTCTTCCCGATGATCACTCTAATACAAAATTAGTAAAAAAAAGAACTCAAGTTTTCTCAAGAAAACAAATAAGAAACTACCTAAACAGCATTAAGATAAAAGAAGTAGCAACAAAAAGTGTACTAAACAATCTTATAAACCAAAAGAAACACAGTAATATTAGAGTAGTTATAAGAGAAAAGCAAGGTGTTTTGAAAATTTTTAGCATTGAAATGACAATTATGGAGATTTCTATTTGACCTTGACAGTGTTGGCATTTGGACTATGTCCAAACAAAATTTTAATTGGACATGGACAAATATGGACATGGACTAAATCCAAAAGGTGTCCATGTCCAAATAAAGGGTCAAATATAAAAATCCTTTGTATAACCACTTCATCTAATAAATACTTAACACATGACATATTAAATTAGATTGCTGATAAAATAATATTTTATTTACCTTCCAACTAACATATTTGTGACTTCCCTTTTCTAGCATCCTTTTTGTGATATTTATAGTCATTATCACATACTTTCATATTTGTCAATATTATTATTTAACAATGGGTGGAAAAGAACAAGTTTAAAAAATTGTGCCTGAACAATTAATATAATTAATGTTAATTCGTGATGATATATGGCTAATAATGAACAAAAAATTTTGGCATTGTCAATTAAAATGTGCTGTTGTACGCTAATTATTTTTAATACCACATGCTGGCCTTTTAAATAAATTATATATGTACATGTATGCAAATAGGAATATGGTTCAATTTAAATTAATGATAAAATAATATTCATACAATAGCATATTCGGGTAGATGGTACACTATTTATTTAACAATAGTTTTTTATTTTAACTAATGTCCAGGTTTATGCAATTTCGGGAATTTGTCATTGTTCAAACAATGAAAAATCCCAGAAAAAATTGTGTAAGTCTTGATTTCTACTTTTAGCCCAAAGTGAATGATACAGATTTTTGAACATTTTACTGTTATCAAGTGTTGTAAGTAATCTAACTATAATGATGCTAGACAGTAATAATTACAATAGAAAATCTATCTTGGTAATTTTGTCAAATAATGTGTTAAGCTGAAAATAATACTATCATAAGAATATCATAACTTCTAATTAGTATTTGTACATTTTGTTTCTTCAAAACTGGTTTAACAAGGAAAATTTTAATTTAGTATAATGTAAAATAGAATGGGTCTAAAAAAATGTTTCACATCATAATGATACTTTGGGCATTTTCAAACAACTTTCTTGTAAGCTCAACAAAGAATTTGATCAGCTGTCTATTAGACAGATTAATCTAATTCTTTGTTGAGTCTATTGAGAGAGATGCTTGAAAATACCTTTTATTTAGGTAAAATAATCACCATAATTAGTTATTCTGGTTTATTCAAATAAAAGGCTCTATTGACCCTTTTTAGCGATTCAGACTCTTTTCATTGGTATACTATACTTAATATAATAATATGGATAAATTTGAATTGTTACGTATAGGATCAACTTTCCTTTGCAGATCCCTTGACCAAAATCAGTGAGAAGCAAAATAAGAAAAATATCACAAAACATACTAAGAAGCAACACTAGAACCCTTAGTAAAAAAGAAAAAGCAACAAAATTTACATCTAGCTAAGAGAACAAAATACAAATAGAAATAGCATAAAAACAGCAAAGCTTGGAAAAATAAAATTTTTTGCTGAAAACAAAAAATTTTTTGTAAATTTTGGAGAATCCTTGTGACCTTTTTGTACAGATCAATTAGGTTACACAGAAAGCATAACAAAACAAGTAAGGTAAACAAACAAACACGTGTATGAAAACAGCTTAACAAAGTGAACACGTGATTTGCAGCAGCTGCACCAAACCAACTAATAAATAAAATGACAACAATCATTATGGGAAGTAACACATACGAAGTAAGACCCAGGAGTTTATTAGAAAAGGTGTTAGAAAGATCAACAGCACAAAGTCTGCAGAGGGTTGGCAATGCAGAGCTTGTCAAAATACTAGAAACAACAGATGTTATAGAAACAAGAATAGACAGATATACAGCATTACTGTTCGCAGCAGATGTAGCAGACATAGCAGCAGTAAGAACATTGAGTGAAGCCATCGCATGGGTGGACAAAAGAAGTAAATTGATAGATTTTAGCTTTAAGATAGAGGATAACTCACAACAGCAGAAAGAAAGAGAAGCAAAAAATGAAAGACAGCCAGAAGAGATAGTTGAAACAAAAGAAAATAAAAAAAGAGTAGAATCAGTAGAAGAACCTCAAAAATATGAAGCAGATAAGGAACAGGTAATAATGAAAAAAGAACAAAGATATACAGCACAGGAACAAGATATAAAGAAGGTAAGAAGAAATAGAAAGACTTCATGATACAATTCAAGCCTAATAGAAGCAGAAAAAAAGAAAGAAAGCAAAGAAGAAGACTTAACAATAATACAAGGAAACGCAACAGAAGTGCCATTAGAACAAAGCATCTAGGCACCAGATAACAGACTATATAACAATGAAACACCAGTAATAGCAAGAATTCCTGCCTATAATGTTCTAGGTAGAACAAACTTAGAGAGAACAGGCATGGTAAAATGGATGCTTAATGCAAATAGACATATTATCAAAATTGAAGAAGTCTTTGTGAAAGGCAACAGTTGGATCGAAGTATTATTTGACTGTAAAAGAGGAAGAGAAGAAGCAATTAATCGAATAAAGCGAAAAGGTGAAGGTTGGTTTAATTTGATTTTAGTTAAAACACAAAATCAAGTAAAGAGTAAGAAATAACAAGAGGAAGCAACAAACAAGCATAGAGTAAAGAATAAACAACAAAAAGAAGATAAAAGATCAGAAGACCTTAAATGAAAAGAGTCCAAACAAAAAGAAACACAGCAAAGCAAAGAAAGAAAACAAGATAAGGCTGAAACAGAAGCAGAAAGATGGCAAATGGAAGAATTAGAAGAAGCAGAAACAGTAAGATATCTAACAATTTGGGACTTACCGTCAGACATCAATAAAAAAGAATTGAAATATATGTGCAAAAGTATGAGAAATATGCATATAGTATGAATTAAAAGATCACAATATAAAGCACTAGCAGTTATAGCAACAGATTGTGAAAAAAGAAAGACAACATATGAACATTACCTCTTGGCAACAATAAATTAGCAAGAGTAACTGAAGGAAATAAAACTATACACAAAGAGAAAACAAAGCTGTTTTACAGCAAAGTTATTAGACGTCTCTAAAGGAGTATCAGAAGTGCTTTTATTAAGATGTCTAAGAAATAAGAGAGCAAAGATGGTATATATACCATTTAACAGAAATAGAAATCAGAAAAAGTTTGCAATAATTACTTTTGTGAATGCTCAAGAAGTGGAAGCAGCTCAAACAACACCAATATGGTACAACAACCATCAAGTAAGGTGGGAAAATCCTAAAAAAAGAAAAACTCATGAAAGAGAAGAGTCAAGAGGCAAAAGACAAGAAAGATCAAAGTCAAGCAATGAGAGACAGTTGAATCACAGAAGACAAGAGGCATCAAGAGTCAGAGGTACAAGACATGAAACACCTATTAAGAGATACAGAGAAATGGAAAGTGACCTGCAGTTACAAGATATAGTAGCATGGTTAGGGGACAAAAACACAGATATAAAAAAAAACAGTGATAGCAAAGGAGAAGAAAGCCAAAACGAACATATTAGATCAAGAAAGAATATTATCAGTAGAAGATGTCTTGTTTTAAATATTAGAAAGACTAAATAGAATAGAAGAAATGCAGTTAGGAGTGAGTGGAGGTTCAGCTGACTACTTCTAAGGGCATCTTAGTTGAGCTTAGGAATACAGATAAGGAGATTAAAGCCTTTCTACAGAAGAAAAGAAAAACATTTGAAGAAAAAAAAAAAGAAGCATTCCCTTATCTGAAAGAGAAAAAAAGAAAGGCGATTAAAAAAATTGATAATATAGAAATAAGACAAGAACAACTAAAAAGAAGATAGAAAGAGAGAAGAAAAGAAATCAAAATAGCATGTCATAATATCAATGGTTTAAAGACTAAGGATTGGAAACTCGAGAACCTGTTAGATTGGATATAAGAAAAAGAAATTGCAATATTGGAAATTACAGAAACAAACATTTTTGAAAGAGAAGGAAAATTTTTAGTATATGCAGCTAACAAAAAGTATATAGAATATTGGACAAATGCAGCAGAGGACAAGAAAAAAAGGTCAGATGTAGGAATCCTAATAGAAGAACAATAGGAAAAGCATGTGGGTGCTGTCAAAAGAGTAAATGAATATATAATAGAGATTATACTATATTTCAAGCAATTGGAGCTAGTGGTAATAGGAATTTATATACCACCAAGTGACAAAATGATGGGAAAATTCATTTAGCAAAAGATTGTAAAAAGGGTTACTAAACAAAAAAGACAAACACAATTTGTGATTATGGGTGACTTTAATCATACA